>JAULKR010057219.1:0-11523 GCA_032356305.1 Prasiola linearis | reverse complement strand
GTGTGTGTGTGTGTGTGTGTGTGTGTGTGTGTGTGTGTGTGTGTGTGTGTGTGTGTGTGTGTGTGTGTGTTTTGAATAACCACATGGAACAGCCTGATTGCAGGTGACCACAGTGATCTGCAGTGACTCTGTCGCAACGTTTCGCAGTTCAGGATGCAACTATGGTGTACGTGCTCAACGTCATGGACGTCCACGTCATGGAGAGCAGGCCCGAAGAGATCACATGGTGTCACCTCACGACCTCGTTGCTGCCGGCAGCAGCTGAGCAGCCCTCTATCCTTAGCACCTTGTTGCCCAGACGTGACATGTCCGATGACGACCCAAAGTCCACAGCTAAATCCACACGTGGCCCAGACCGTGACGTAGCTAGCAACTGAAGGTAGTTGTCCTGTCAAACCTTGAAACAGCTCGTTATAAAACCCTGAGCTGGAGCACCGCAGTGCCGAGATGTGTAGGAGCACTGCCAAGCGCTGTGAAACTTTGTAACATGTTTCATAAAGGACCGTAGCACCCAAGACAAACAATATTTCTGCTTATATGACACATCAGCGCTGTGACATCGCGTCTCTGCTTCACCGAGTGCTGCTCGTTGTCAGCACCACTGCAAGCTCTCGGCTCTCGCCTAGGTAGCCCTAGCCCTAGACATCGGCGGCTCAAAACCAGCATAGAAAGCAGCCATAGTAGAGCATTCAAGAAAGGCTACCTTGTCCTTCACAGCAACTATTGCACAGCTCGTAATAATCTGACTGTGAAGTTCAAGGCTGCAGACGGGAAAATTTAGTACCAGTACACGTACTACCGGAAATCTAGGAATGACCACATATATTAGGATGGCTACTGTTGCTGAAAGGCACATGGAGGCTGAGAGGCAAAGGGGGGCTGGAGGAAGGCGTTCTGCACAACTCCCGAGCCAAAAGGTGGCGCCGGTATCATCTCAGCGCTCGTGTGCGAACCCTGTCATGGACAGCCGACTCCAAAGCATTCGAAAGCAGCAGAGGTAAATGAGCTGTCAGTTGACAGCTGGCTCGACCATCGATGACTAACAGGGTTCGCTAACCTGGCGGGTCTTGGACTTGGCTTGTCGAGCTTTGGGCTGCTTAGCCATCCAGACACTCTCTTTGCGAAGAACGACTCGTGCAGCGGCTGCAGTTTGAGCGGCTGCATGTCTACGGGCTTCCCTGGCCTGTGAAGCACCCAATGGCCACCCGTTGTCGAGACACGAACACAGACAAGAGCAGACAAACAAGGAGTTGGAGATATGTGCACACTGCATACACGCACGCACACACACGCACACGCACACGCACATCAGCAAGCATGCACATGAGAGACAAATCCAAAGGCAGCGCTGCGTTTCAACCCGACCAAGATTTGCATGCGATGAGTGACCTAAACCAACGCAGAGCGGTAATCGAGGGGTGTACGGGCAGCTGAATAGTGACACGGTTTATACATCTCTTGTCAATCGAGTATGCAATAACCTGATTGCAGATGCAGACTACGTCTGCTTTGCTCATTCTGCTCTGACTTTGTGGCTGTGAACACCTCTTTGTGCCGATTTCTAGGGGTTGAATATTTGTAGAATGTTGTCTTCGTCATCAATCAGGCTGACTTCCACGGCATAAAAATGCCTGATTTTGATCTCCGACGAGCCTTGACGAGGCGAAACGCTGCTACCAAACAGCTTCATTGTTGAAGACCACAGTGCACACTATTCACAACGAAACGTCATGATATCAGAATTTTGAAAGGAACTGAGGCACTCTGACCATGTGGTGTGGACATAACCCACCACCACATATTTGGTGCGAGACTTGCATCAAGAGGCTGATACATTAGAAGAGGTGCTGCGCTGGCCTATCTCGTAATCCATGTTTACAAGTCGACGCAGTAGAGTGGTGGAGCTGCCCATGAGCCAAAAAGTCGCAATTGCGGCCTGACGATCCCTTTCACATTAGAGAACCTTTGGACCAAACCTCTCGAAGATTGTCTGACCTGACGGAATCTGCTGTAGCATCCCGGACCCGACAGGGAGTGGAAGTGTGTGCCGTCCCTGTCGAGCTCCAGGAACCCGGTCGCTAAACCCTCCAGGAAGGCGCGGTCGTGGCTGACCAATGCCAGGGTGGCATCCCGGGCGCTGAGGCGGGCCTCGGCCCACTGTATCGCCTGCACAGCCGGCAACAACACCATGGGACGCTCCGATAAACGACAGACAAACAGACTACCAAGATGGGAGTCTGTCAGTCTGTCTGTCTGTCTGTCTGTCTGTCTGTCTGTCCGTTCGTCCGTATAAATCATCTATCAAAAAACCTTGAAAGTGGCAGTGCTATTGTGGGAGCAGACTCTTGAAGCAGGCTGCGAGAAGCCCCCAACACGTGAAGCAGAAGGGCGACACAATGCGACCGCCAGACCGAAACACCAAGCGCACACGTCAGTCGCAGAGGCACAACGCTCAAAACGAGAACAGCAGCAGCGGCGACAGGAACAGCAGCAGCAGCCGCGGCGGTGGTGGCGGCACCTGAAGGTCCAGGTGATTGGTTGGCTCATCCAGGATCAACAGGTCAGGGGCCGACATCAGTGCCGCCGCAAGTGCAGCCCTTCGACGTTGTCCGCCGCTCAAGTTGCCGATTTTGGCATGGACGTCTTTACACCCCAACTCTTCCAATGCAATGCGCGCCTGGAACAGACCACATCCGACATCTTACGCTCATCTACTGCTCTGTCGCTGCGATGTCCACGAGCACAGCAGCAAGCGTACCCGTGCTTCATGTTGTAACCCATGATGCACGACTGGAGAACGATGGCAGTGCGTATAAGAGCCAGTGCATGTAAGAGCCAGTTGCCATTCCGATATGTCGTAAAAGATGCGGGACATCTATCGAACCATGGGCATGCTGCCCTGTAAGCATGGATCTCTTGTTGCTGCTGCTTTTAGCTGATGCTTTCAGTGGAAGGGAAGCAATATAAGGTTTCAATAACAGACTCTCCAAAATGATGGGCACGAACTGAGGGGGCAGAAAGAAGTAGGAGGGAAGAGAAGGGGGGGGGGGAAGAGACAGAGAGGGATGGAGAAAGAGAGAAAGGGATGCAGTGCCACACCTCCGAGTCGAGCATCCAGCCATTATAATGATCCACCTGCTTGTGGGCTGCATCCAATGCCTCCTGCGAAAGGGCATCAAGGACCGTATCGTCACCATCATCCTCAACACTGTCGAAGACAACGACAACAACCTTAGCAGTGAGACTGAACGCCTGATAGAATGAATGGAAAACACGAGGATTACTAGGGTGCTTGCAGAGGAAACTCTACAAATCACTTTGCCTCTCAGCATGCCACTGACCGACTTTGTTGGCCGCAAATGGCCGTGATGTCCGCCAAGTTGTCAAGCAACCATTTGAGCAGGGACCACACCCATCGCAAATGACCAAGCAAATAATCATATAGGGTACCAGATACCAGCAATGCATCGCAACATATTCTTTGCATCTGTATAACGGAACTACAGCACTTACGGCACTCGAGAAAGCATGTTCGACAATGGGAGGCCGTGAAACGGCTTGCAGTGTGCAGGAATGCAGGAAAGGATCAAAATGGCCGAGCGTGTTTTGCACGGGGTTGCGAGACTTCGAAGAACTGCACCTGTGAGGAGGTTCCGGCTTGGAATCGCTGGAGGGTCCGGTTATAAGCTTGCACAGCTTGTGCACCTTCACTGTCACTGGCGAGGACTGCTTGCAACACTGTTTGCCTGCATGGCCACGTTTGAATGGGCACGTCTGAGTACTCGTACGCTCTTCAACGACAACTCAAGAAGGGGCGCTGCTGAGTGGCGACAAACTGAGCTCTGTCAAGTGCCTGGTATGACGTGCAGTGTGAAGGTTTTGGGAATGTGCAAGGCTAAGCTTTCACACTTTGCAGCGGCAGTGTAATTAAGCAGAAAAGAGGAAAGATTGCTTCCATAAGTCCAGCAGATGGAAGGCTTGGATGAGAGACATATATGACAGCATCTAGGTACACACGTGTCACAACGCCATACGAAAACAGCTAATTATTTGATGCTATCAAGCGACGGTATCAGATTGATCGAGCGCTCACTCAGGATCAACGATAGGCTCTTGTTGCAGGTACCCAATGCGCGTCGCTCCAATGCGCTTCACAGTTCCGCTGTCTGGGTCATCTGCCCCTGCCATGATCTTGAGCAGCGTCGATTTGCCTGAACCGCGTGACATGCAACCCGCATTCAGGCCCTCTGAAGGGTGTGACACTCTCGAAAAGAGGAATTTGTCAATGACATAAACATATATTTGGATTTGGCATCCGGGATGAGGAAAACAGACATTGCAGATGTCACGTGAGCCGCAGATTAAATACATCGAGCATTGCCTCTAACATGGGTGCAGAAGAAGAGGCGAGCTGGCACCGGATCCATTTGGGCCCACAAAGGCCAAACGGTCCCCTCGGCTGATAGTGAACGACACATTGGTAAAAAGCTGAGTGTCTCCATCGTGAGTTTTGGAAATGCCTTCGACCACCAGCAGAGGCTCTGTTTTAGTTGGGGCTGTGGCTCGTGCCGGACTGGATGCTGTGTCTGACGTAGAGCGCTCTTCTTTCCGTGTGCCACCACCGCGACTGCCACCCTTGCTCTTGCCGGATTTAACTCCGCCTTTACGACCCGCAGCGGCTGAAACTTGCCTTGCGTGATGGCCTGCGGATACGAGGTGAACATCGGTGAGCATCGCATGTGCAGGTGCGACATATACTTATACAACACATGGGAGATCAGACGTACCTGACTGCCAGAGCTGGAGAGGGGCAGTGCACGAATGCGGCAAAGAAGCCAGTAAATTTCTAGATGTCTGTGAAGGATGCCGCTTCCGATGGCTGACCAGACTCTTACTCGGAACCACGTACGGGTTCTGGCTGATTCTCTGACAGGAATGATGATGGTAATTTAGGATTTCCATGCGCTGAAGGATGCTGGAATAGTTTGGAATTGAAAGCGAGCACAAGAAGTTGCTGACGCGCTGTGTGTTCTCGTTCAAGTCCGCTCTCACCGCTGCTTGGCTGGCAAGTGAAGCAGTTGGACACAGCGATGCTCAAGTCTTGGTTGACTACAAAATTGCGTGTCTACGTTTATGTTTTTCACAATAAAGACCTTTCAACCTGCGCAACGGACGAAGGCTGTGCTATTAGCCCAAGGACACCCTCAACAACTGCCAGCCTGTCCGGTATGCTTTGTGGCCCCGCCACGCTGTCACGTCGCCCACAAATGCCGACTTTGTAAGGACGATCAGTTTGCTTCAACGCAATTCTAAGTCAAGTCACGCATCGCAACCACCAAGCTTGCTTGAGTAAGGAGGTGGAAGCATGTACAGGCAGGGCATAGATGGCGTACCAATCCAGGGCACGCCTTCTAATGGAGTTCAGAAGAGCTTGACGAATAGTCAGCAGGTGTCCTTTCTCGGTACTAACAGAGCCCTTTCAACGCATATGCGCATCTCTCAAAAGCATTTAGAGTACGTAACATACGTAACATTGAGGACGTGAAAGACTCTTAAGATTACAGTTGTTTATGCTGCTGGCAAATCGATTCTATTCTGATCCAGGCCCCGTCGCCTTGACTGCAAGACATACAAAGTGTCTGAGACTTGAGGGAGCAGATCTGTGGATTCATCAACGATCAATACCTGAAATGGATGATGGTGATAATTCCTCACATCACATGCTCCCGCAGGCCCTGGCACAACAGATCACAAACAGCATGCCAGCTGGTTCCCCATTGCAGCTCGTGCAAATAGCAGGGCCCAACGGACCTCAGTTTGGAGTTGTGCTCCCCGTTGCCAACATGGGGTTGGAGCAACTGCAGCAGCGGCAGCAGCAGCAACAACCAAATGTACAGCAGCAGCAGCAGCAGCAGCAGCAGCAGCCACCCGAGCAACAGCAGCTTCTTCAGCAGTTTCAACAGGTCGGGGCCGGGCAGCAACAGCATCAACAGCAAATGCAGTATGATCCGCCAATACAAATGCAAAGGCAGCAAACCATGAGATCTGTGCAGCCACAGGCAATGCAGAGGGCGTTCCAATTGCAACAGCGACCCCCTATGCATCAGCAGCAACCACAGATGCCAGCTGCGCCTCCTGGTATGAAGTGGGCCCGAATCCCACAACCTCAGCAACCTACACCGCCGAGAGGCCCTCCGCCCAGCAGACCACCGCCTTCCCGTCCGCCTCATCAACTGCAACAGCTACAGCAGCCACAGCAGCAAGCTGTCCCTCTCCTGTGAGCGCAGCCTCTGCCTGCACTCCCAGCATCTATGTCTTTGCTTGCAAGAGGCCCCTTCTAAGTCACCAAACTTCTCTGCTCACCTAAAAGTCTGCCAGTTCGCAGAATCCAGGAAAGCCTCTTGACAGTGAGCAAAATCTGACCAGCAAAGTCATGGTAGCGGAGATGTTCACCTGATCTGCGTGAATCACGTGACGTGATCTAATACAGCTCGCTTCTTTTCCTGTAATGGCTGTCCAGGAGGGATCCAATGGATCAATTTCAGCAGCAAAGTGGCGGCATGCAGTCGCCGCTTGGCAATCGAATGGCAGGGCGCTTCACTCCTGGTCGTGGAGGGCCTCCTCAGCATCAAGCTAGGGGCCAAGGCGGTCGCGGCCGAGGAGGACGTGCTATGCTTGCAGGTGTTTTGGTAGTGTCACGCTTTCCATCGAGCTGATGAGTTGCAATGCCATCATGCCTTGGTCTGAGAGTGTTGACGATGGGGAACAGCTTTTGAGGTGGAACCTCTCTGCTGCTTTCGCCTTTCGATGTGCAGTATGCTTGACATCTGACGAGGCAAATCAATCAGTGTGCAATCTTCAAGGGAATGTTTTCTAGATTTGCCGAATGATACTTGCACAGTACCACCACCTCCTGTTTCCTCACCACACCCTGTTAAAGCTGCGTGGGGCCAGCAAGTCAGCCCGTGCTTCCTTTTACAAGACAAGAGTTTCCCCCAAGACAAGAATGATAATATAGCATAGCACTGCAGCCTCTGAGGGTGATCTCGTGGCAAACAGGAGGTCGATCATCGCCATCTACACCACAAGGTGGCAGGGGCAGATTTGCTGGCGGCAGAGGAGCGGCAGCCTTTGCAGGCGCCCGAGGTCGGGCCTCTCCAGCGAGGGGGCGCGGTAACGCACAGTCAGAGGAGCTATCTGCTGCGGTGAGTTCTACTGTCCGGCAGAGGCTCACTTGACGAGGCATCTCAAAGGCGTCGGCAATGAAGAGAACATCTGTTTACTCGATGAAGTCTGCCTCCCGACTGTCAATTGCATGATGTGTCTTGATGTATAGCTGCATTGCTGTCACTGCCATATGTATTTGACCCAGCCCCAGACGCTATAAAGTAGTTTTCGGCTCTTGCCAACTTTGGCAGGTTTTGGGCAAGAAGAAGCAGAATGCTGCCCTCCTGAACGAGCCACTGCAGCCATCAGAGGAGGCGCCGTCAATTGCCAACACACTTACCAAGGAAGAACGAGCTGCAACTTTGGCTTGGATCGAGCAGCGGCGCTCTCGTTTCCCTTCCGCTGCGAATCTCGCTGCGAGGGCTGCAGAAGCTGCGAGGTGATTTCATCCGTCCTCTCAGATGATCAGTGCTCATTCATCGACTGAGCTGACTATTAAGGGCCATTGGCTGTCAGATTGTCAGACTTTCGTTATGTAACTCAGGAACATCACAAATGGAAGAGGTTCTGCGTGCCTCGTTGATTTCACCCTTACTGGCGACACATCGCTCGGTATTCATCAGCTGGCTTTAATTCCATGGTCTTGGGAGGAGTCTGGTAGTGACAACACAAGCTATCCTGTGCTACAGCTACTGTACGTGGGGCCTTAATCCTGTGCATCTTCCTGGTCACTGAATATGAACCTGTGCACTGTAGGCGAGCAGAGGCGGGTGAAGACGAAGACGAAGAGGGGAAGTCAAAGGATCAAGCGCAGCTGCGTGAAATTATTCAACAGCAGCGTGCGATGGGCCTCGATCACCAGGCCGGCACAAGTGACCTGTTCTCTGAGGGCAACGAGGACGGCAACAGTGATGAGGGTGCCTCTGAGGGCATCGAAGGCCGTGGGAGAGGGAGAGGCCGTGGCCGTGGCCGTGGCCGCGGTCGCTTCGATTCAGGTGGACATCTTGACGTCCATGCACCTCAATGCACAGCTTCCACTTCCCAAACACCTAACTGTTGCCTCTGATCAGTCTCTCTCATGCTTTTCCTTAGCTTTGCGCCATTGCTGCTCGCAAAGTTGTTTGCCCGCTTAGCTCAACTGTCGTACGTACATATGCAAGCAAGGCCAGATCTGGTCTTTTTGGAGCAGGCCGAGGCGGTAGAGGAGGTCGCTTCGATCGAGGTGGCAGAGGTGGTCGGTTTGACCGAGGCGGCAGGGGAGGTCGATCCGGTGGGCGGGGGGGACGCTTCACAGGTGGACGTGGACGTGGACGTTCCACCAGTGGACGAGGCGGCAGGTCGCAGGTCAGGCTTTTTAGTCGAACAGTGGCACGTCTCCTCCCATTGCTTATATGTTTCGTGAACAGTGCTGGCCGACACATCTCGGCACCGTGAACCTACTATGTCGACACCTACTCATTGGGCGTTTGCTTTATATCTATATCCTGCAGGTTGGGTCAAAACGACCGGCTGAGAAAAGTGCCGAAGGAGCACCCAGTGACAAAAAGCAGCAGACAGATACATCGCCGCCTGTCGAAGCTAGCGGAGGTGTAGCTGTGACGAGAGCCGCTAAGCTCTCCGTGGATCAATCTGCTGAAACAAAAGTTGCCTCCTGATTTATTGTGGCCACGACATTGACACGAGGAAGTACGACTTATCTTTGAAGTAATCTAGCTACTTTTGATATACATGTCTAAAACAAGTTTTGTTAGCATCTCGATGATTTCAATGTGAGACATTGTGGCAACGAATAGAAAGGTATCTCGGCACTTCAGTCGAGATGCTCAAAAGACCACTTCCACAGTTGTGTGACATCAGCGGCTATACGCATTTAACAGTTCAGTTCAAGGAACAAAAACAATTGTGTGCATTCGTAACCGAGCTAATGCACATGCTTATAAAGTAAGGATCAAAAGTTGGATAGTGATGTGGTGGCCAGTAAATCCGGTCAAAACCTGTACTACCTCACCGAGCTTCATATTGGACAACGCGCTTTGTCCGCTTCTTGTACAAAATCCTATATCCACATTCTCGACATCGAATCACATCCCCGGGCTTGATGCTATTCTCTGCGCCACATTCACCGCAGAGGTATGCTACACCCAGCGTCTGATGCGAACCACCGTCCATAGCGATTCCGGGAAGCCGATACTTATGATGGCAGGCCGTGAAGACCTCCTGCAAGCGTACTCGGGGGTTCTTGTGACCGCATTGGTGTAAGCTGTCGAAAGCCATTTTGTAACCACGTACTCAATCATTGCACAGGCTGAGCGCCGAGGCGCATCAAGTCTGAGCAGTTTGGGCAGAATTACAGCGACAACGACTAGTACCTTCCATTGACTTGCAGTGGCCAGTGTCACAGTTTCAACGCTTTTGATTGTCAATTCTTCATCAAGGCATATGAATGCGTGTACCTGTCAACAATTAGAGCGCCTTCAAGCGCGCTTCACTGCGGTTCGAATGCTTGGACCGCTATCTGTGCTGCCAAAATTTGTGTTTTGTAAGATGCTGCGCTGTACCTTCCAACTCCTTGATCGCTTGCCCAGTGTCCTAAAGATCGCGTAGGATCATATATAGACAGGACGAATCTGAAATGCAGAGGTGTGAAAACAGATGACAACAGACGTGCATGCATATACAGTTGCATTTTCAAGCTACCAACTGCCAGCTGTCTGCAGCATGTACCGTACATCGGTACATCGTACACATGATACTCAAGTTGGCATTACTTGTGCCACATAAACTTCAATCATCACTGATCGCTGATCGACTATTTTGCAGTTTCGATCATTGGCTAGCTGAAAGTTTCTAGTCAATTATAGCCGATCAGCGATCAGGAATGATTGAAGTTTAAATGTAATGCCAGCTTGAGTATCCTGCAGACAGCTGGCAATTAGCAGCTTGAAAAGGCAAATATATATGCATGCACGCCTGCTGTCGTCTAATTTCACACCTCTGCATATCAGATTCGTCCTGTCTGCCAATTTGTGCACTGATCCTACGCGTTGTTTAGGACACTGGGCACGCGATCAAGGAGTTGGAAGGTACAGCGCAGCATCTCACAAAGCACAAAATTTTGGCAGCACAAATCTTGGTCCAAACATTCGAACCGCAGTACCCTGTTTGTCAGCGTGAGGTCTATTTGAACAGCTTTGTGCGCCATGGACTTGTCAAATTGGCTGCAGTGAGCAGGAAGCTGAGAGCTGATACTTTACGAATTTCATGGATCAACAAACCTTTCGTAGCCCCAGGCGCTCAGACCGTCTTCGAGTTGCCGAACCAGGACCAGCACAAGAAATATCATCTCCTCCACTCGCTGAATCAGCTTCAATGGCCCTGGACCGATCACAGGTCTCAAAGATGATGCTGGCCTATAAAATCCATTCATGTAAGTGCTGAAGGCACATAGTTGAGCTACTAAGCGGAATCGCCTCTGCCTGCCGGTGATGCAGTGATGTTGCAGCAATGAGGCACATGCAGCAACCTATGAGGACCTAGCTATGTGTGCAATTTGATAGTCTTACATAGGCCAAAGCAGCATATTCTGAGGCATCTTTCCTGTTCGCCATCGAGCTGTAGAGTCTTTCGAATAGCTCCTCTTATCCCTTCTTCTTGTATCCTTTGTTCATCCTGTACGTCTCCTAACCTGCCCCAAGCAGAGTGAAGTGTTTGACACAATGCAACTGATGTGTCAGGGAGCCGAGTCTCTTGAAGCCGATGCTGCTGGCAATTCGAGTGCGGCCCTTGCACTCGCTAATGTTTTGACGGTTGAAAGGCCTCCAGAGCGGCAATTGCAGCAATTGCACCAGCAAGAGAACCAAGAGACTGCGCTCCTAGAGCCGAAGGCAATGGCGGTGCGTTCTTGATAACTTCAGAGTGGTCAGCAATGATGCACTATGTGATGCAGCAGGCTTGACCTGCATGCCATCTCCCGTGCCTTGTGCAACGAGGCTCCTAGTTGTATGCATTTCTAGTCTCTGGTGGATCTGCAGGTAAGAGAACGCCAGCTCCGGCGTGAAATGATTGCTGACCAACGATTGGACGGTGTTCTAGAGGACTGTCAGGATCCTCGGTGAGAATGACCCTCAGCTGCTCCTCTTTATAGAAACCTAAGGACTGCAGTGGACGTACAGTAGCCGATCATATAATTATAGTGCTTTTCAGCCACGCATGGGATGCATGGTCGCTCTGGCTGTCATAGAACCCACGACTTAGTGGCCTTGGGGTGCAATACAGCTTGAGGTGCACAGAGATTTTTTTTGGGGGGGGGGGGGGGGGGGGGCCCTCCCCATGTCTCCCCCCCCCAAGAAGGGGAAA
>JAULKR010057108.1:0-11531 GCA_032356305.1 Prasiola linearis | reverse complement strand
TGTGTGTGTGTGTGTGTGTGTGTGTGTGTGTGTGTGTGTGTGTGTGTGTGTGTGTGTGTGTGAGTGTGTGTGTGTGCACGCATGCGCATGCAACATGCTGGAGACGCACTGAGCCGACGGGACCAAGCTTCTTGCTGCCAGGAATTCTGAGGTCCGCAGTGATCTGTTCCAGCGATTTCTGTGGCACGCAACCCAGCAAGTCTTGGTTCCTTGTTCGATTGCGCATCAGCAGCTCGCAGGTTTTGGCCTTGAGCCAGAATTTGACAGAATTTGACCACCATGACATTGATAATTGATAATTGTGTTCTACAGTCATCATGCTGGAGCAAACTGCTGCTAAAGGGTCATTCATCTACCATCGAGACTCTTGGAGTGCCCTGCATGAGGCTTATACGAGTGATGGTGTGCGAGCCAGCGAGTATCAGCAGGTGGTGCACATCAGGCTTGCATGGAGCACAGGTGCCCTTTCCCAAAAAGAGATTTCCTGAAGGGCTTCTGTAAGGACTGGGACTGGTTGACAGCCTGTGCAGTCGCACTCCACGACGATGCAGATGGCAAAGCGGGTCCATTAAAAGCGAAGATAGAGCCTGATAAGTCAGTGGCGACGACTGTAGAGAGCGTAGCGAAACAGCTGAGGCTGCATGAGATCACAAAGGTATGCTTGCCGATGATTGTTTGACAAAGCTTTTAATAATCTCAGCAAAACACAACACAGCACAATCTGCTGGAGCAGATCCTCGCATTGAAAACACTACCGACCATGCAATACACACATTTCGTGCGCTGCAGCAGCAACAGCAGGGATTCACCACCAGTACATGCATTTCTCTTCGACATGTGCGCGGCACTCGGTAGACCCCCAGGAGACAATCATGGCAGCCACCGACACAAGGGACAGAATCGATCAGGGCTTTTCATAGCGGCCATGGGCCTGAGAAGGGGTACGAGATGTAAGCTGTGGCCTGTCGGCTGTGGCCCTACCTGGATCTCCCTGATCGGCTTGTTGTCGATCGGCAGAGCGTACCGTAGCAGCGCCCTGCCGTTCTTCACGGGCTCCTGGGAAAGGAGTCCCGCCTGGGCCGGGGGCACCGCCTGCATGACACCGGAAGGGCCCCGCATGATGCGCACCCTGGAGCGGTGAGCTGACCGCCCTGGAGCAACAAAATCCTCATTCCGAAGTCCCCTGCTGCTGAGCTGTCAGGCCTTTGCTACAGGGGTGACTGATGGATCGGGGGCAGCAGGGTTCGGCGATGCTCCGGTGGGCAGCACACTAAGGGCAGCACACTTTCATGCCAGGGCAGATGCTCGCCTGCTTGTTGCCGATGGTGAGATTGAAACTGCATTGCCTTTGATGAGGGGAGAAATTCGACCGGAGCCTACATGTGTCCCTTTCATTGTCTTTTCTAATGTACCTTTCTGATTATGATGGGCAAAGATATTGTGGACCCTCTGCTGTCATCTAGGGGAGGAAAGTAAGCGAGGGAGGTTCATCGCAACGTGGAAGCCAGAGCTTGATGTGCAAAGGTCAAACCGGTCACGACATACTTGCCCGATATGTCACAGCCACCCCCTAATGCACATACACAGGCTGAGCGTACGTGGGCGTTGGTGAGATAGGTTCGCAGCGCATACACGCATTGTTCTTTCGCAGCTCTCAAGCTTTATCATAACATGACAGACCTGAGGCGGAGCTGTGTCAAGTGCAATGCAGCAGCACCGCACGTGACCCTGACAAAACTTAGCTCTTGCGACACCTCGAGGTGTGAACGATGACGAGCTCCTCGATGTGTTCCCTAGTAGAGCAGCAGAGGGGCTGACATTGAAAAGAATGCCTATTTCTACAGAAACAGTGTTCTTTCAGCTGGAATTCTGAGTCCACAGAATGAACGTTGTGCTCTGAGCACGCTATATCGAGGTTTCGTTCAATAGATTAAATTAAGTGATTTTCTGTTGAGGGTCTCTCGGAGCGTCATAGCTGTGCGCCATAGCTGTGGTTACTGATTGGGTCATCGGGTTCTTACCGTTCCTCGTTATTCAACGCCATTGACAAGACTCCCTTATTGCGCTACTTCTACAATTTTGTGTACGTTCGAAGTGAAGCTCTCTCGACAGCGGCAGATTGAGGCTTGCTCACCAACTCTGGCAAAACTGCCCCGCACGTGTTCACCGCTGCCACTGCCGCAAGGCCCAGAGCTGCCAATCGGAGGAAATCCTGGACGGCTGCCACCTACGATGCAGTGCTGCTTGAGAAGTTGACCCCGTCCTCTGTCAGAAGTCTGATCATGCATACAATGAATACCGCAGAACGGTATGTGCATGGACTGGCTGTACCCTTGTGGATGCTTTTATCGATGCAATTTAAAGACGAGAGACTTAACAGAGGACAAGGGCCATCATTGCTCAGTCCACTACCTTCGATTTGCGACATACACTGGCAACCGTTCTCGCTGTTAAGGCATATATGCTCAGGCACAAAGATGGTCATTCACATTTACAAGTGCCGAGTCTTGATTTTCCAAATGATTCATAGCAAGAGACTGGCAGGAAAAAGCTTGACCAGCGATAGCTCGGCGACATGCAACAGACAACATGAAGGCAGCGGTGGACAGCAGCGTACCCCAGTCTGCTTGCTGGCTGCGCATGTGACGGTCTCATGAGCATCGCATCGATTTCTTCTGGCCAATGGCTTGAAAGCTGTCTGACTACCTCTGAAGGGCGCAGGAATTGTGCTGCATCTTCCTACAGGATTGCAAAATGAAGACGCAGACATTTCACGCTATCGATACCTGTTATTGCCTTTTGAAGCGTGAAATTGCTTGCAGATGATTAGCAGCTGCAAAAGTCTGTATGATCTCGATCACTTCTCCGAGCATGTTGCCCACGTCAGCATCGCAGATAGCAAGATTTGTCATGACCATTACGAAAACACCATGCAGCATGCTCTTCAAATATAGAAGATGGCGAGTTTCTGAAGTGATACTTTTCAAACTGCTTGATTTTGAACAGAGCTCACAGCGTTTCGAGCTTGTTGCGTTTCCTCGTTCAGCGTTCGTGAGCTGGAAGTGTAGCTCGAGCCCTCTCGTCTACATTCACATCGCCTGAATTGATCGCGTTCATGAAAACACCGCACTTCAGAGGCTGCGAAGAGTAAACAAAGAGCTACATAGATAATCGTTGATTGTGAGGTGCACGGCTGGGGAATTTCGGTTCGTTCAAGAGTAGAGGCCAAGGTTGTAGAAGCGGTATACGTTTTGTCTGCATAAATGTAATTTCGACATTGAAGGTAATTGACACCGTAACAACTGGGCGGGTCCCTGGTCTACTCTGCATAACAGCCAGCAATGCGATTTTTGCAACGCTGCTGCCAGCTGCTTGGCACCGATTGAATCTGTCCAGCTTACTGGCTGGAACAACTGACGCAAGTGCACTGCTGCCGGCTCAGCATGTCATGGCTGTTTGAAAAGAGTCGCACGTGGCGCATAATCGTAGCAACAACAAAACGATCGCCAACAGCTATGGCAGCATTTACGCTGACTGCTTGTGGAGGGTCCTATTTCCTAGGCAACTTCATAATGCAGGTAAGCTTGCCATACACAATGTTTCACTTGTGTTTTGCTTCACGATTAGTCACTATGAAATCATTCTGTAAAGAATGCACAAATTTCTCATGTATCCTAATGCAAGTTGTTTGTAAGGTTCCCACTTGACTTTGGAATGGTGAGACTACGAATCTTGAAAGAATCTGCAAGGTTATAGTATGTTTTCGTCAGCCTATTCTGTACGTGCAATGTGGAGACTTCCTGCCCTCCACTTGAATCAGTTCCTGTTATCGTGATGTCATTCACGTCATTAGCTGTACATTGCATAAGCATGTGGTTGATGTGAGAACAGGGAACCAACAGCGAGATGCGAGGTCCCTCAGGGGAGCAACGGGCTGGGGAGCCACAAACGCCACTTGAAGAAAAGTTGCGAAAGCGTATGACGACACATCACAAGGTGCGGCGTTGAGCCAAGGATGGAATATAACTCATCATTGATCGGCTTTTGGCGTGCTTTTACTCTGCAACGAAGGAGGCTGGCGTGCCTTTCTGTTTTTTGAATATGTCGATACAATTTCAGACAGGTCTGTTTCCAGCTTGGATCATGATTGTCAAGCTTGGAACTGCTTTGATATCGTCAGCATCAATATGTTGCAATTGCATGCAGATGATGGCGAGAGCAAACAAGGAACGATTGGGAGTGTTGCTAGGGGAGATCGAAAGGAAGGACAGCAGCGACGAACGTTATGCAGCTGCCCTTGAGTGAACACCACCTGCCAAGACCCCTTGCCTTCTTGTTTCACTCCGGCAATGCTTTAGCCAAACGTGTTTGCCCAGCGACACTGACATAAAGATAGCACGTGCATGACATGACATTATCTTACGTTGTGCATCCTGGCACTTGCAGATGAAAGACAAGACGGATGTGCTTAGTCTATCGCTTGGATTTGATTTTGCTCGATCTGGGTCATCAGTGCTTGACCTGATTCAGCATCGCGTGCCCACATACGCTGTGTGTCACCGAGTGAGTGAAGGCTGGATTGTGCCATGCAGTGGGAGGTCCCTGGGCACTCACAGTCACGGAACGACCACCGGGGCAAGAACCATACGTGAAAGGCAGCAGGCAGCCGACTGATTGCTTCTGTCAATGACCTATCCTGAAGACTCGGAAGAAAGTTGCTGCGCGATGACGGACCATAGCTTCGCTGCGCTAAGCAGAAGCACTGTACAGTAGTGAGAGTAGGGTATATACATCGGGTTTGGCAACCAGCGACTATTACAATTACAACTGTATAATGCTGTACTCATAATATCAATTGGACTTATTGGGAAAGCACGAAAACGACAGGCCTTACTTTACTACTAGTAATAGTATTGCATGTGCGGCAAAATATGTTTCTGTTATATTGAAGTAAAACGGGCTATTTTCGAAGCACATGTCACCCGAATTACCTAAGGTATATACGCCACAGCATCGCAACAGAAATCATTACAGAGTCAAAGCCTGCTGTATTCGCAGAAACAACATGCTGTTCACAATTTACAACTGCGCACACAATCTATATTAGGGCCAGAACGACCGCCCTCGTCATTACGACTGTAGCACTACCAGTCTGACACCAGAGCCAGGCGGTATCTCCTTGCGAGTAGCGATGGCCTTAAACATCTTAGCAAAAGCCTTCTTCTCCGCATCGGACCGTAGGCGACGTTTGAAATGCTTCGTAAAATCGGCCATAGGAACTGGGCCAGCTGCCCGCAACCAATCCGCCATCTGCAGCCATCCATGCAGCACCTTGTCAGCTCAGTGGCACATTTTCGACCGCGACTCTCACATCAGTGCTTTCAAAGCACACACGACTTTCCAATTTTCGGAGATGAAGTTTCAGAACAAGATATGTGCGCATGGGCGTGTGCAAGCAATTGTATATACTTTAAATGATACGCAGAGTCCTCAGGTCAAGGTCCTCATTCAATCAATATCTGTCAATGCCTTAGTGACGGATGCAGTCGAGGCAGCTTAATTAATGAGCTGCCAGTGAACAGCTCCATCTCCCTCCCTCCCTCTCTCCCTCTCTCTCTCTCCCTCGCTCTCTCTCTCCTCCCCACCCTCTGGCAAGGATTGGAAAGGAAAGTAAAATGTGTCTCTGTACCTTGTATTCCGGATCATAAGTGTTCAAAAAGTATGACACGTCCGACAAGGGGCCTGCAATCAGCAATGAGAAGTGTAACGACTCCGTGGCACAACTCGTCGGTGAGCAATCATCGCAAAGCAAAATCTTATCTCATCGGAGCTTGCGACTACGACCAATTCTCTACTTGAATGGGAAAAAAAGGTTGCAATTGCGAACGCACTTTGAAAGCAACGGAAGACATCGACCTGCAAGAACGTTCCGAGAGCGGTTGTACGTGAAGTTGACGATGTAGTTGCCGGCCTTTCGGCCTTCAGTAGCAGATTTACACTCAATGTACACAAACAGGTCATAGAGGTCGCCTGTTTTCTTGGCTGCTAGATCACCGCGCGCCACATAACAGCCGGTGAAGTATGTTTGGTCAAAACTCGAAAATGACTCGTTTGCCACCATCTGCACTCAGCAAGTGCTGTTTACTCAACACAGAAGCTTACACGAGAATTGAATCGACTGATGTACAGCACTGGGGGCATAGCACCGGGGGTCGGACGTTGAATATAGTGAACACCAGAACTGCCTATCACACAGCAGAGAAGCATTGTTTGTCGATCCATTGCGCAAATCATGCATTGCAATCGATTGGTGTTGATGCGCACCCGTGGGGAGGAGCCTGATATTGCGGTGACGGCAATGTTCGCCTTCGAGGTTGCATTACTGACGCCGTCACCGACAATCGTGAATGCCAAATCGCCTGCGCGATACCAGCACCGTGAAATTATCCAAATTTGTAATTTGTAATTTTGTAAATATCAGAACATTTTTAAAAAGAAAAGAAGAAAAAGAAAATAATCGATCATGTTGAGACAGCATTACAGTGATCCTATTGCATCACATTAACTGAGGCTGCATTCAAGAGCGGGAGTGAATTAGATTCACAACACAGCTGCACCGGGAACTGCCGTGCTATATGCGAAACTACAATACCGTGAAGTGCCAATCACTTTGGTGTTATATTGTATCGGAAGGTATCCAACCTGCAACCGCAGTCGAGTAGACTTTGCTGCCCAAGCTGAGAGGCAGAGTCATGCTGTCTCCAACCACACTGCCATTGGTGCGGCTAGCTGAGATGACCTGCATTCTTCGTCAGATTACTGCTTACGAACACATCATCAAGTACACTCCATCTAAGGAATACAACATAGCTTTTGTTTCTTCGCAAATTTGGATCACGCCCTCAGAAACAGCCTGCCCTCGCATACATGCTTTCATAAATGTGCAGGTCATGGCGACCTCGTACAGCAAGTAATTATCTGAGCATTGAATGCAAGAAAAATAAACTTTGACAGAGTCTTCAGATTCCCGGCCCTTTTGAACGAATTGTCCATTCACAGCAAAGCCCGACTTGCTTATAGGGACAACTGAACTGCATGCGGTGTTTTGTTCCAGCCATTTTCACATCGTGCCTGATCACTCAAGCGTAATTCATAGTCAGCCGCGTGCACATTTAGCCATCGCAGCCTGTACTCTGGCTACATGTCTCATAAGAGCTAGCTAGCTAAAATGAATCGGTCGACGACGCGCTCAAGGTATGCAGCAAAATATACTTCACGCCGCCAATAAATGTACAAAATTCAGCAGATTTCGGCGCCGGGCGTGCCTGCAAGCTCCGTGTGCTGGGTACTGTGATCACTACAGTTGATGCCGACACTTCCAATATCGAAGCAGCCGCGATCAGCACTATGAGTACAAACTGGCTGCACAAGGCCATACTGATGGACACTGATTTAAGCTTGTCAGCAGCATACAATGTTTGTAAAAGCAATGTTAGCTCCGAGTAATGGCATGGCCTTATGACCTTATTTTAACCATACTGCTAGCTGGACTTGGCAGTACGATTATGCCATAAGGCGGGGTTTAGGGCATTACATGGCCAGATGTTCTTGAAAACCTACCATAACGAAGTTCAAGTTTATCTTATTAGTAATACATACTTCTTGGGGTACTTAGCCGAACGTTAACGCGCAGGCCTGAAGGATACTTGTGGTATTGCATACTATGCCATAGTGCATGCATGCATCATGTTCAACATCCTTACAAGTTGCAAAGAGTGATTAATTATTCGGACCGGCACGGCTTGGCCTTCAAAGAAATTCTGAATTGGTCTTGCTACTTGACGTGTTCAAACACGACGGCCTGATTAGGCCTTATACTATAGTAAGTACTATAGTAAGCGCTAGAAACGGTCGGACACTGTGAGGCACCAACTAGCTAGTACTACTAGCTAGTAGCCGGCTTTGTACGCTGCCAGCGCAGTGCGGCATTTGCGTGCGTATTCACACTGTGGGAATCGATTTGCAAGTCAATCGGCCATGGCCCCATGGGTAATTGGGTTACCCGATGTGAGCTAGCTGCCAGAGCGGGACGTGTGGGATTTTCGTGTGCAACCCTTCGTGTCAGCCTCACCTGAGGAGCCCACTGGATGGCACCACTGGTGTGGCACATGGATGCGTCCGTGTGAGCCACTAGTGAGTCACTGAAATCCCATGGCGGCCCACCCGGGGTATTACGTAGTAGGTATACCTTAAAGTAGATATACCTTAACTAATTAGTATGTTTGTAACCCATATAACTGCCAAAGTCGGTCGCGTGGGAGTGCCCACTGCGAAATTCTTACAGCTTGAAATCCCAGGTTATAATGTTATTACGTGGGGTGCCGATATATATATATATATATATATATCTATTTAGGCTGCCACCGTGGGTCGTCTGGGAATTTCCGCTACGGGAATCAAATATGTACCGAAATCCCATAGCGGGACATTTCCCACAAGCTGTGGGAACATCGATTAGAGTTTCCTGATGGCATATCTTGGTATTCCCATTGTGACTTTTCTATTAAGCGGATAATGGAGGACACAACGCATAGAGAGAGAAATTTATTACCCACATCTGGCCTCAAGGGCCAATCTAGGGCAATGAAATCTTGCTTTAGAGATTTTGCTTACAACGTCTCAACGCAGGTGGATGCAATGGTACAACCACAACCCTCAAGTACACTACTGACTACGGTATATACCTATCTCACCACCTGTCAGCTATCAGGACTAGTCGACTACTGAAACACCGTTGGGGCAGATGCATGGGGTTTAGGGGTTAGGGTAACCCTAATCCGACAAGGTTACACCGACATGTCGACAACGTCATGATGACGCATCAACAACATGACTGAGAAGTAATATATTTGGCCGCAAGGGGTAGGTCAACGTTGATAACACCAGAAATGGGTGACCGCGAATGAAATAAAGTGAAATGGTGCAGTAACCTAACGTGAAATATAAAGAGGTATTGGCCGTATCAGGAGTAGACTAAACCTTGCCAGTGTTCATGCATGTGCATTCTCAAAATGCGTCTAGTTCTACACTCATTTCTTGGGCATCTAAATTTCCGGGTTCAAAGAAGGGTAGCTCCAAAATACGTGTGAAACCCCCTAATCTGTCGAAGACACCACGTGCTGACAAAAAGATCGCAAGCGGTCCTTCACCGGAGTACGGCCCCGCTCCGATCCGGAACACTGTCTGCAGTGCGCGCAAGAATTCTCGCTTGAAGCGACACATCCGGTCTTGTGTTGAACATAACGCAATCTGACGAATTTCGAACTTAGAAAGGCCTCTCCCATTTTCTTCCAGAGGAGATCGTGACGTCGTTCCCGTTCATCAGGATGACAAACACCATGATGGCATTTTTTATTTTTTTTTTAAATTTAGCTTTTTAGTACAGGTGGCCCACCTGGTCTTTGCTGACAGCCAAAGCGGCCGGAGCAAGACTCCAGCTTTCGTTTCGAAAACCAAATTCAGTTGACGACGTGGAATACTGCTGACTCGACGTCACCTGCTTCATCCATTTTTCTTTTATTGATTAATTTATTGTTTGAACTGGAGCAAATCACTCCAATTAGTGATCATCGAAAAAGTATATGAGGCCTGCATACAGTACTTGTCATCAACAGCATCCCTGATCAGATCTTCATGAAGGCACACATCCGTACATCCGTAATACACGAGTAATGCTATATATATCGCCAGTCACTTGTATAGTTTGAACATTGTGTTGCACAGTGCCATCGCTAGTATACTACGTAGTACGTAGTACTATTCAGCCAGCCATTGCTTGTATACCACAGTGGCGGCTAAGAACACCACTTAATGACAATGGATTTAGACCATGAGTTAGAATTGTCGTAGGTAATAACACTGCACAGCTGTGGGCAAGTGAGGTCATTGATGTTAGGCCGTTACACGCTTGCAACACAAAATCTGCACTGCCCCCGAATTCGGGGGTTAGGGTTACTAACCCTAGTAGGGTTCGCGAACCTGATCAGGCTTCATGAGGCTCATGGGTCGCGTCCTGTTCCAATCCGGAAATATCGGGTAATCGATGTTTCCGTATTATTACGTGGGACGAGCTCGAGGTTGCACCAAATTAATTATTTTGTTACCTTATAAGGTATCACAGGAGGGAGGTGGGACAGTATTGTACTATGTGGTTTAGCGAAGATGTTTCAAGTATGTGCTACTGGTAGTAAGTAGCCGCACCACTTCGAGACCGTTGAAGCCAGGCTGGCGGCATTGTGATTCCCCCGTAGTGTTGCACAGCTGGCGGTACAACGTGAAGAAGGAGGTTGGACTGTCGATGGCAAAAGCAGGTCGACCAAATCCGTTCGGGACGGATGGAGCTCGGGCTAAAGCCCCGATGAGCCTGGGCCCTTCCTTTTCCAATGCACGCAGAGCCTGCGAGCATGATGACATTAATTGAAAAGTTGAAGTCAGATGTCTGATTCAAAGTCTGGTTCAAAGCAGTTGTAGGAAAGAAGTATCAGAAAGTATAACTTATTTTCTTTCGACCAAAGATGTAGGCAGCCGGACTGGTGTGCCTAGGTCCGAGCGTGTCTCTCAGCGCTGCAATACGGGACTAGGAGATGAAAAACAGATTGAAAGAGCAACCAGAAGCCTCCGTCTCCTTTCAAATGCATCATCGCTTTTGGGATGTACTTAAGGAGAAACAAAAGTTCCTCATGAAAGTGAACAATGAAGCGAGAACATTAGCTCATGGATGTGGAAGATTTTTCATTGAACAAAACTGGCAGCAACTGTGCAGATGGAGGATGAAAGAAGATCCTCGAGTCGCCCAACGGCAAGTATTACTGTTCAGATTATTAAGTCAATGATCTATAATGGAAGCGCAATTGTGGTTTGGTCTGTGATGTGAGAGACGAACACTTCCTAGGCGAAACACTCACCGGCTTGTAGGTTTTGCCATTTAGAGCTGAAGTAGATGTTGACACCACAAATACGATCGATTCGTCAAAGGTGACATTCTCCATGATTTCTTTGGCACCAAACACAGTAATGGCATTCAAAACGGTCACATACTGCATCCGACAAAGACCATTCTGTTGCAAATTGTTCCACCAGTAGGGGTAATGAAAAGTTGCACGAGGTGCAAATATGCATGGCATCATTCACGTATTCCAAGTTTGAAAGAACTTTACTTATCTGACAGGTCTCTAGAGAAGCGTTTGGCAACCTGATGGTGGACTTGCATGCAGTCCGTGTGTCCGACAAAGATGTGGGTATGTGTGTGTGTGTGTGAGCGTGTGTGTGTGTGTGTGTGTGTGTGTGTGTGTGTGAGCGTGTGTGTGTGAGCATGTGTGTGTGTGTGTGTGTGTGTGTGTGAGCGTGTGTGGGTGTGTGCGTGTGTTTGTGTATGTGTGTGTATGCGTGTATGTGTGCATGTACGTGTGCGTGCGCAAGTGCATGTGCGTGTGCGTGTCTGAGTGTGTGTGCGTGTGCCTGTGCATGTGCAT
>JAULKR010056997.1:0-11534 GCA_032356305.1 Prasiola linearis | reverse complement strand
TTCGACGCGATGAACGACACCAGGAAGCCGGGGCTCTCGATGTTCTGGATCGCGTAGGCGGCCTCGCTGGGCAGGTTCGGCGACAGGTTGACGATCTGCACGGCCAGCTCCTTGATCTGGCGCTGGCGCGCCGCGATCTCCGCCTCGAACTCGTCGCCCTCCGGCTCGCTCTCCTCGACGGGCGCGATGCGCGCCTTGAGGTAGGGCTCGGTCTGGGTGACCTCGTCGATGGTGATGCGGCGCTTGCCCTGGATCACGATGCTCACCGAGCCGTCGGGCATCTTGATGAGCTTCAAGATGGTCGCCGCCGTGCCGGCGCGGTAGAGGTCGTCCGGCGCCGGGTTCTCCACGTCCGCGCTCTTCTGCGCCACGACGCCGACCAGCTTGTCGCCGGCGTACGCGTCTTTGACGAGTGCCAGCGACGAGTCGCGGCCGACGGTGATGGGGAGCACCACGCCGGGATAGAGGACGGTGTTGCGGAGCGCGAGCAGCGGCAACTCGTCCGGCAGGCTCTCGGTGTGCATCTCGCGCTCTTCGTCGGGCGTGAGCAGCGGGATGGTCTGCTCGGGGTCGGCGGCGGCGAGGTGCTGGGGCAGGGAGGAGGCGTTCGGCATTCGGTCGGCGCCCGGCCGAGGCCGGGGTGGAGGTCGGGGGGAGAGGCGTATCGGCCAGCCGTCGGCGGGGCTCGCGTGGTCGGCGCGCCTGTCACGCGAGCGTGCGGTTCCGACGGTCTGGAGCGCTGCGTACGAGGTTGGGGGGGCGGGGTTCGGGCAATCTTGGTGTCCGACTTCGCATCCCTCGTCGGGTCCAGCCCGCTTAGCAGTCATCCCGGACCTGATCCGGGATCTCCTACCCGTCGAACGGATGGAGCTTGGGACGCAGGGCACCCTCATCATGCTGGAGATCCCGGATCGAAGTCCGGGATGACAGAATCGAGTGAGAGGTGGCGATGTCGCCGTGGCCTGGCACCGTCGGCATCCGTGGCCGACGTAGGCGCGTAGGCGTCGCCGATCGCCCCGACATCCATGCGCACGTTCCGATTCACCGACCTCCTGGTCCCGGCCCTGGTCGGCGGTCTGGCCGCGCTCGTGATCGGCCTGGCGGTGGCCGCCGCGTCCACGCCGACGGCAGGCAGCGCGGCCGGCGTCGCCGTGTGGCTGATCGTTCTGGCGTGGTCCGCCCGTCGCCCACTCGCCGTGGCGCGCGCCTCGGCCGGAGACCTGGGCGCTGCGCAGCGCCGCTGGCTCGCCGAGCACGTCCCGGTCTACCGCGCAGCGAAGGCCGGCGAGGCCGGTCTCGACGCGGATCGGTTCGAGGCCGACGTGCGCTGGGCGCTCGGTGCGCTCCGCTTCGAGGCCGCCGACGGTGCCGACGCGACGCCCGACCTGCAACTCGCTGTCGCCGCCGGCGCCGCGACGCTGCTCCACGGCCGCCCGGGCTGGCGCCTGCCGTCGGCGCGCACGGTGCTGTTCGTGCCGGGCGCCTTCGACGAGTCCTACGGCGACGACGAGCCGCCGGTCTACGACGGCATGGTCCACAGCCAGGGGCCGGTCGTGTTCTCGTCGCGCGCCGTCGCGCGTGGCTGGGCGCGGACCGACGGCGGCAACGTGGTGCTCCACGAACTCGCCCACCTGCTCGACTTCGAGGGCGACTCGGATGCCGACGGCATTCCGTCCATGCTGGACCCGCGCTCGGCGGACGCCTGGGACGAACTGGTGCGCCGCGAGATGCGCCGCGCCCAGCGTGGCGACGGCGTGCTCCGCGCCTACGCGGCCACGAATCCGGCGGAGCTGTTCGCCGTCTCGACCGAGATGTTCTTCGAGCGCCCGGCGCTGCTCCGCTCGCACCACCCCGAGCTGTACGCCGGGTTGCGCGCCGTCTACGGCTACGACCCACCCGACGTGCGGATCGGCCAGCGCGTCGGCAGCATGATGTCTCAGCGATGGTCCTAGCGCCGGTCCCAACGCCGGCTTAGGGCGGCGCTAGCGGCGCCCGTCGGTGAGCGGGAGCGAGACCAGGTTGGCGAACACGCGGTGCGCGCCGCCGTTGAGCGCGGCGAGCTGTCGGTACCAGACCAGCGAGCTGTACAGCACCGTCCCTTCGCCGAAGTCGGCGAGCAGCATGCCGCCGTCGAGCGGCGTCTCGCCGGCGTCGCCCACGCGCACGAGTGGACGGAAGGCGGCGTCCCACGTGTCGGGGAAGTAGAGGCCGCGCTCTTGCATCCAGCCGCCCCAGTCGGCGTCGCCGATGGCGTGCGGCGTGGTCCAGACGACGTGCGCCGGGTCGAGCACATCGATCTCGGCGGTCTCATCCACTACGCGGTCACGGTCGAGCGTGATCGGCAGCGGTGAGATGGCGGGGTTCGGCGAGCCGTTTTCGCCCTGGCGGTCCGTGTTCCACTCGAACAGCTTGTGGTAGCCGATCACCAGGTGCCCGCCGTCGGCGACCCACTCGTGGATGCGCCCGACGTGCGCGCGGAGATCGGGCCGCACGAGCGAGGCGCGAATGTCGATCACGATGGTGTCCAGCCCATCGAAGTCGCCTGCGGCGAGCGCCGTGCTGTCGAGCCGCGTCACGTCGGCGCCCATGCGCAGCAGCGCCGCCTCGGTGGCGTCGTCGTAGGAGCGCACGAGGCCTACGCGCAGGCCGTCGGCGACGGACACGTCGGGCAGTCGGACGGCGGGGCGCGTCACCTCGGCCGGATCGTCTGACGTGTCGACGGATCCGCTCACCGTCGCGACGTAGCGGCCGGGTTCGAGGTCGGTGGGGATGAGGAGCGGCAGGTCGATCACGCCCGTCTCGGCGAGAACCGTCCGCGCCTCGGTGTCGATGTCGTCCGGCGCGGTCGCCGTCGCGCTCAGGTCTGCGTGGACGCGAAGCCGCGTCGCCGCGGGGTCGTAGACGGTCGTCTCGACGGCCAGCGTCGTCACAGGCTGGATCTCGATGGGCGCCGGGTCCAGGTCGACCACCAGCGGAGGCACGACGTCGATGGGCAGGCGGCCTGCGCCGGCGACGCCGCCGTCTGCGCCGAACGCGACGTAGAACGGCGCCGCCGAGCCGGTCAGGCGGTCGTACTGCGCGCGGTGCAGCGGCGCCGACGGCCGCGTGCTCTCGGCGATCTCGACCGGCTGCTCGCCCAGCCGAGCCGAGCCGGCCAGGCTCGCGAGGTCCGTCACGTCGCCGTCGACGACGGCGAGCCGGAGACCGGAGAGCGATGTGACCGTCGTGGACTCGCCCGGCAGAACCGTCCGGTCGCCGACGGCCACGTCAGCGCTGGGCACCCTGCCAGAATCCACGAGGTGGGCGAGCGGTAGCGGGCGCGGCGTGAGGGACAGGCCTGCCGCCAGATCGTTCGCCCCGGCGGGCAGCGGCGGCGCGCCGTCGGCGGACTGCGACAGCACGAAGTAGGTCGTGTCGCGGCGGAAGCGCGGTGCGAACACGTCGAACCCCTGCGACACGTGCTGGCTCGCCGCGCGCACGGCGCGGTCTGCGCACAACTCCGTCCGGCCACCGCCGACGGACGCGCACGGCACGCTCACCGGCACGGCCACGTCGGCCGGCGCCCTGGACGTGAAGAAGCCCGTCCGCGTGAACAGCCGCTGCGGCTGCCACAGATCCACGCCGTCGGCGAGCAACTGCTCCGGGTAGTAGCCCGGGTCGGCGGCGAGGCGGAACGCCACTTCGGCGCTCAGCCCGACGACCTGGTGCTGGCCGTGCTGGGCGTCGGGCCACTCGGTCCGGGTGTCGTGGTTGGTGAACAGCACGTCCGGCTTGAGACGCCGGATCAGGCCGACGAGCCGCTCGATCACGCGGTCGATGCCGACGTCCGGACCCTGCGTCGGCGCGTCGAGATCCCAGAAGCCGCGGCGGGGACGGCTCCACTCGTCGAAGGACTCCTCGGCGTGCTTGGAGAACCCGAAGTCGTAGAAGTTGAGGAACCACACCTGGGTACCCAGGATGCGCGCCGCGGCCTCGGTCTCCTGGGTGCGGATCGCACCGAGCCGCTCGTAGAGCTCCGGCCCGGCCTCGTTCTGGCCGCCCTCGCCGCGCGTGTAGATCACCGAGTACGCCACGGCATCGTGCGCGCCGCGGTAGACCGCCAGCGTCGAGCCGTCTTCGTCGTCCGGGTGGGCGGCCAGGTTCATCACCACGAGCGGCCGGTCGGGCCGGTCGATGGCGGACATCGCGACGGCCTGAGCTTCGCTCGGTACCTCCGCCGCGCCGGGGCTCGGCGCCGCGAGGTCCGGCGGCGCGCAGGCGGAGAGGAGGAGGACGGCGACGAGCGAAAAGCGGAGCACAGACGGCGTGGCGAGCGTCGCCCCTGCACGCGCCGACGGCGCGCGCGGGTCCGCGGCTCTCGACCTCGGTGCACCGGCGGGCGGGAGCCGCGGCGGCGGCGTCGCGTATGCTCCCCGTCCCGAATCCACACCGCCGATGCCCATCTCCGACGACGCCCGCTCGTTCCTCTTCGACCTCCTCCGCACCCCGTCGCCGACCGGCTTCGAGGCCCCCGGCCAGCGCCTGTGGGCCGGCCGCGCCGGGCTCGCCTCCGACGGCGTCGAGAGCGATGCCTACGGCAACGCCTGGGCGCGTCGCGGTGGCCAGAAGGGCGCGCCGACGGTGCTCTTCGAGGCGCACGCCGACGAGATCGGCTTCGCCGTCAAGCACATCGAGGACGACGGCTTTCTGCGTGTCGACCGCATCGGCGGCTCGGACCACGCCATCGCGCGCGGCCGCCGCCTGCTCATCCTGGGCTCTGACGGCCCCGTCCCGGCTATCCTGGGCAACACGGCCATCCACATCCGCGACCGCAAGGACGACGAGAAAGCGCCCAAGCTCGAAGAACTGTTCGTCGACGTTGGCGCGTCGGATCGCGAGGGCGTCGACGCGCTCGGCATCCGGGTCGGGCATCCGGCGGTCTACCCGGACGGGCCGGACATGCTGGGCGAGAACCTTCTGGTCGGCCGAGCCCTCGACAACCGCCTCGGCGGATTCGTGCTGACTGAGGTGCTGGCCGCCCTCGCTGGCGGCACCAGGCACCTCGCCGAGGTCGTCGCGCTCAACGCCGTCCAGGAAGAGATCGGCGGCAACGGCGCCAAGATGGCCGCCTACCGCCTCGAGCCGGACGTCGCCGTCGTGCTGGACGTGACGCACGCGACAGACTCGCCCGGCATCTCGGCCGCCAAGCATGGCAAGGTCGAACTGGGCAAAGGCCCGACGGTCACGCACGGCACCGTCAACCATCCGGCCGTCGTGGCGCGGCTGATGGAGGTGGCGGAGGCCGAGGGCATCACGCTCCAGCACGAGTCGTCGAGCCGCTACTCGGGCACCGACACCGACGTCATCTTCACGTCGCGAGCGGGCATCCCGAGCGCGCTCGTCTCCATCCCGATGCGCTACATGCACTCGACCGTCGAGACGGTCGACATGGGGGATGTGGAGGCGACCATCCAGTTGCTCTCAGCCTTCGCCCGCTCGGTCCGCGCCGACGACTCGTTCACGACCCGCATCCTCTGATCCATGCCTCACTGGTCCTGCCTCCGCTGCGGCGGAGACGCCAAAATCCCCGACGTTCGCCTCATCGACCGCGACCAGTCCAGCGCCAAGCGAGCCAAAGTGGGTCTGGTCACCCGGCCCGACGCCAGGTTGTTCAAGGGCGAAGTCGTCGTAGCGACCCGGGCCACGGTCTGTGGTGACTGCGGCTTCGTGGAACTGACAGCCGACGATCCGAACGCGCTCTGGTCGGCGCACGTGGAGCGGAAAGGACGCGAGTTCGACCGCGAGCGGTAGAGAAGACGTCCAGCCGCAGTCGGCGCGCGAAGTAGCAACGCGACCGGCGTGCGCGGGGCACAGGGAAATGCCTGTGAGAAGATGTGTGTGGACACATTACACCTCGGGAAGCGGAGTAGGTTTGACATTGAACCGAGTTCTGCGTCCCCGCCCGACAGATCATGCGTATCGCCGTTTTTTTCTGCATTCTCTGGTCGTGCGCGACTGCCCAAGCGCAGACCGACACCGGGTTCTATCTGGAGCCTATCACGGAGCCTGGATCCATCTCGCTCCCCACCTCCGTCGTTCCCTCGCCGACGGGCGAGTTGTACGTCACCCAGTACGCTGGATTCGTCAAGGTGGTGCTGACCACGGGCGAGGTGATCTCGCTGCCCCTCGTCAACCTCTTCAACGAAGTCCTGGTCAGTGGGGACCGGAGCCTGGTCGGGGTCACGCTCCATCCGGACTTCCCGGCGACGCCCTACATCTACCTGTTCTACCCGGTGGACGACACGCCGGGCGAGCGGCCTGAGACGGGATTCCGAGGCTACAGCCGACTGGTGCGGTACACCATCGCCGAAGACTTCCGCGGCGTCGTGCCTGACTCGCGCCTCGTGCTCTTGGGCGCGACGCCCGAAGAGGGCATCGTGTCGTGCTACAACTCGCACTCCGCCAACAGCCTCCTGTTCGGGCACGACGGAGCGCTCTACGTCAGCCACGGCGACGGCGCGAGCTGGGCCGAGCCGGACCCGGGCGGCTTGTATCCCGAATGCTTCGACGGCTCCGGCATCGACCCTACCCAGGACACGGGATCGTTCCGGGCGCAGTCGCTGGAGAGCCTGAGTGGCAAAGTGCTCCGTCTCGATCCCGAGACCGGGCTGGGCCTGCCCGACAACCCGTTCTGGACGGGCGACGGCTCGGACCCTGCCTCCAAGGTGTGGGCGATGGGACTCCGCAATCCGTTCCGCATGGCTCTCGTGCCCGAGGACCTGGACAACCCGGGCCGGACGGAGATCGTCATCGGCGACGTGGGGTCGGGCCTCTATGAGGAACTCAACCGCGCCACCGGCGGCGAGAACTTCGGCTGGCCCTGCATCGAAGGCCCGGCGCCCAACCCCGGCTTCACAAGCCTGACCGTCACGGACGGCACCGACTGCTCGACCACGCGGCCGGGCACGCTGACCGCTCCGTGGGCCTATTTCAGTCACCTCGATCCGCAGGCGTCCGCGCCGGCCGGGCGCCTCGCGTTCTCCATCACGGGCGGCTCGTTCTACCGCGGCACGCAGTACCCGGAGCGCTTCCAGGGGATGCTCTTCTTCGCCGACTTCACCGAGGGGTGGATCGTCGCCGGCCGCCTCGGACCTGACGGCCTGATCCAGCCCGAAGAGGTCATCGCCGATGCCGGCAGCATCGTGGACCTGACCTACGATCCGATCACAGAGTCGTTCTACACCGTCGACATCAACAACGAGAGCATCTCGCGCTTGCGGTGGGCCGGCGATGCCGGTGCGCCGCCAGTCGCTCGGGGCAGCGTTTCTGAGCCGTTCGGCGAACTCCCGCACGCCGTCGAGTTCTCGGATGACGGATCGCTCGACCCCTCCGGCGGCACGCTCAGCTACACCTGGTCGTTCGGAGACGGCGAAGGCGCCGAGGGTGCGTCCGTGTCGCACACGTACACATCGCCCGGCAGCTACGCGGCGACGTTGACCGTGACCGCCGAAGACGGTCGCGTCGCGCAGTCTATCGTCCGCGTCTCGGTCGGCGTGTCCCTGCCGACGCTGGAGGTCATCGAGCCGACCGAGTTCGTGACCGGCCCAGATGGTCGGTTCACGCTCGAAGCCGAGGCGTCCGACGCCCGCAACGAGACGCTGGACGTGTTCTGGGAGGTCGACTTGGTGCACAACGCGCACGTGCACCCGTCCTTTAACCGAGTGGATGGGCCATCTGGAGTCATCGTCGCGCCGTCCCACGCGGGGCCGGGCGAGGTCGCGTTTTACCGCGCCCGCGCCGTCGTGATCGACCAGGAGGGGCTGCGCGTCGAGCGGGTGCGGACGGTCCGGAGCTACGATGCCGCGGAGATCGGCGTCACGCCCGGCGCCGGGGCCGAGGCGGACCAGCCACTGACTGCGATCTTCTCCTATCCCGTCGAGATCGGCCGCGTCAGCCTGACCGCGTCGGATGCTTTCGGTCCGCTAGCCGTCGAGGTCCTGGGTGAATCCGGCTGGCAGCCGGCACGTCAGGCGCACACGCTGATCGAAGGAGAGAGCACCGTACAGGTTGTGTTCGCGAGCGAGGTCGTTCGCGGCGTCCGGGTCTCCGGCGCACCCGAACTGACTGCGTCTATTACGACGTATCCGCGCCTCTCGCCCGATGAGGACCTCACGTCCGATGACGGCATCGCGTGGGACCCGGCAGACGCCGGGGCGTCTTCGGAAGGCCGTACGAACCGCTTCCAGGAGCGCGGACTCGTTCTCGCAGGTTCAGGATCGTTCGAGACGGGAGACTATCACACCGCGCGTCGGCCCATCTCCGGCGACGGGTTCGTCGTCGCACACCTGGCTGCCCTCGACGGCAGGGCCGACGCCTTCGCCGGCGTCGCGATGCACACAGGTCTGGGATCCGATGCGACCGGCATCACCATCGCTCGGTCTCCCGACGGCCGCGTCCGAGTCTGGGAGCGGAGAACCGGCCGCACCACGGTGCAAAATCTGGCGATCGACGGCGCCGACTGGTTCCGGATCCGGCAGGAAGCCGGCAGGGTGATCGCAGAGGCGTCTTCCGACAGCCTCACGTGGGTTCTCGGCGGGGAGGTGAGAGTGGACGGTGCCGTTCCGCTCATCGCCGGACCCGCGGTGGCGGGAGGAGAGCAGGGTGCGATGGCCTGGTTCGACAGTGTTTCCCTGGGTGATGGCCTGGTCTCTCCGCCCGGTGAGGGGACCTTCGTCGTCCGGGAGCTTTACCCCAATCCGGGGCGCGGTCAGGCCACAGTATGGGTCGAGGTGGGCACTCCCGGTACCTACACGGCGCAGGTGGTCGACGCACGGGGACGCGTCGTGATGACCCTGCCCGGCCGTGTGGTTTCGGACCCCGAGGTGTTCCGGCTGTCGTTCGAGCGCGGTGGCCTGTCCCAGGGGGTCTATTACCTCAGCCTCCGCAACGCCGACACCGGCGACGCCCGCCAGGCCCGGTTCGTCGTGGTCCGATAGACAAACCTCACCGTCCGGTAGGCAGATCTCCGCACGGTGCTCTCGTTGGGCGGACCTGCACTCGGTTCACCGGATCTCCCGCGGCGGAGGGTTGCCGCCCTGATCCCCAGATCCGTACGTTGGGCGCTCGCCAATGTAGCTCAGTTGGTAGAGCAGCTCATTCGTAATGAGCAGGTCACCGGTTCAAGTCCGGTCATTGGCTCCAACGAAAAGTGCCCCACACAACGCTGTAAAGCCGATTGTGGGGCACTTTTCTGCTTGGTTGTGTCTGGGTAACCTGCCTCTGCACTCTGCCTGTGGTGATCTAGAGCGCTGATGTGCCCGCGGGCGGCTCTCACTGTGACGGTACGTGGGCTGGACTGAACCGCGCTGACAGGTCATACCGTGCCCTGCCCGGCACGTTGTATTGCGAGGGAAGGCAGAGGCCACGCTGCGAAGGTGGTGATACCGAGACGCAGGGCTGACCGTCGACGCGCCAGGCCCCGGTCTCGATAGGAGACCCGCTCCGCTCGAGCCCCAGTTGCCAGATCTGGCTGTACGGTGTGTGTGCGGGGATGTACAGGAAGAGCGGGCTGTGGGTGATGGAGGATTCGGGCAAAGTCCGTATGTTTAAATGAGCGCCGACATGTCGAGAGAGGCCTAGCACGTGGTGCGAGAGCATCAGGGGGTCCACCATCTCTCTCACCTCATCCGGCGACAGACAGATATGTCTTGTCACATCCTGCTGCCTCTATGCCCATGTCGTGCCCCCCTGCACGCGGCGTCGAACCGTCCGAAGTCGATCGGCTTCTGACGGTCCTCGGATACGACCGAGACGACGCTGAGCGCGCATCGCTGATCTACGACCAACTCCGACAGATCGCTCATTCCCACCGAGTCCGGTGGAATGGCGACGCCACCGTCTGCACGACGGCGCTGGTCCACGAGGCGTACCTCAAGCTGTCGCGTTCCACGCTTCGCTTCCAGAGCCGAGCTCACTTCATGGCGACCTCGTCGCGAGCGATGCGGCAGGTGCTCATCACCTGGGCTGAGGCGCGATGCACGCAGAAGCGAGGCGGCGGCACGCGTCCTCTCTCGCTCGACAACACGCCGGGCAGTGACGCGCACATGGGAAAGCTCACAGCGCAGGATGCGGCCGAGATCTCGTCCGTGAACGAATCGCTCACGCGCCTTGCCCGGTGGGACGAGCGGGGCGCTCGCATCGTCGAGTGCCGCTTCTTTGCCGGCTTGACGGTGGACGAAACGGCGGAGGCGCTCGGGCTGTCACCCTCGACGGTCCGGCGCTCGTGGCAGAAGGTCCGGCCCTGGCTCTACGCCGACCTGAACGCCGAACCGGTGTTGACCTAAGCCGCCCCTCGTAGCTCACCCGTATCCACGATGTCGGTCGTTCCCTCGTCTCCGAGTGGCTTTCTGCGGTCCCCGTTCGGGACACGCGAGAGGTGGAGCGAGCCAGCCGGCGTCTCGGATGGACCCGTCGGTACGTTTTTCTCGTCGCTGATGCAAGGGCCGCTGGCTCGCGCGTCGCGGGCTCAGGCTGCCGGTGCAACGCGTCTCCGGGCGGTCGGGCCGTGGACCATCGGTCGCGAAGTGGGGCGGGGGGGAATGGGTGTCGTCTACCGAGCGCGGTACACTGGAACGAGGGCGTCCCAGCCGGTCGCGGTCAAGATCGCGCGGGCGGACGCGTCGGACGGAGACGCGTTTCTGGCGCGCGAGAGCGCGATGCTAGACCGTTTCGACCATGCAGCCATCGTCCGAGGCTACGGAACGGGTGTCCACACCGACGGGCGCCGGTTCCTCGCGATGGAGCTCGTCGAAGGGAAGTCCGTCACGAAGTCGGCGCGCCGGTTGTCCATCTCGGATCGTCTCGCGCTGTTCGAAGCCGTGTGTCGCGCCGTCGGCGTCGTGCACCGCGCGGGCGTGGTCCACGGCGACTTGAAACCGAGCAACGTCCATGTGACTCGCACGAGCGCCGTCAAGCTGCTCGATTTCGGGACCGCCGTCGTGGCCGGAACGCATCCCGTCGAGGCGCACGTTGCGGGAGCGGCTCGCCGGCTCACGCCCGAGTTCGCCGCACCAGAGCAGATGTTGGGCGAGCGCATGACGGCGGCGACGGACGTGTACGCGCTCGGTTTGATACTGCACGAGATGCTCTGCGGCCGGCGGCGCCGGTTGCCGTGGAGTCTGTCCGGCGGCCGGGGAACGGTGATCTCGGACATCCCGACTGGAATCATCGATGGAACCTGGACCGTGAATCCGACCGACCCCGGTGCCTCCGGCTCGGGCCTGCTCGCGCCGTGGCGAGGCGCGCGACTGGATCCTCGGATTCATTCTCTGCTCGAAGCGACGCTCTCGACAGATCCGGCGGACCGACCTCGGGACGCCGCCGAACTTGCCGACATCGTGGCTACCCTGTGCGCTTCGCTCGCGACCGGCTAGACCCGGCCTCGCCGCGGCTCCGCGTCCCGAATTGAACCGCCCGTCTATCCATGCGAGTCAAGCTCACCGTCGTCCACACCGAGCGAGGGGAGGAGCCTCGGACGTACGTCCTCGAACAGGACC
>JAULKR010056886.1:0-11534 GCA_032356305.1 Prasiola linearis | reverse complement strand
GTACACTGTGCAAGCAGTGTGAACACGCAAAACTACAGTGTGAAGTACAACTGTGAACACGTTCTCCACGTGTAGAGACCAAGAGCCATCATCATGACTGTTGCTTGGGCTGTCAGTGGGTCCTAGGCCTCGGGCTCATATTGCAATCTGCTAAGTCCATCGGCCTCGGCATTGTTCTTGCCCGGGCAAGGAAAATGCTTTACGGTGAAATCGAAGGCACGTAATTTCAATGCCCAACGTTGCCATTTATTGCATTGGTCTAGTGCGGTCATTAGATATTTTAAGGCCGCATGGTCCGTGATGAGGGTGAACTCTACGTTGAGGAGGAAATGTCGCCACTTCTTTGTGAAGTACATTGCTGCCCAACATTCCCCTTTGGTTGCCAACCAGTCGGCTTCCGGGCCACTAAGCTTTTTGCTACCGTAGGGTACTACTTGCTCGAGGCCTCCTTCGCTCATTTGAGAGAGTATGCCGGCCACACTGCTGGGTTGCCACAGTAGTCAGGATGAAGGGTTTGTCTTGATCAGGTCGGGTACGAATTTGTTGTTGTGTCAAGGCTAGACGTAAACTGTCGAAAGCGTGCGTATGTTGGTCTTGCCAAGCAGCTTTGATATTGTCAGTGTCATTTCGTGTGAGATCGGTGAGAGATTGTGCTTTTGCTGCGTAGTCTTGGATGAGTTTTCGATAGTATCCGGTAACTCCTAAAAATGATCTCACCTCTATAAAGGTGGTAGGTTCCTTCATTCGGCAAACAACCTTTGTTCGCTCTGGATCGAATTTGATACCGTCTCCCGTGATAACGTGTCCCAGGTACTTAACCTCAGACATGGCGAAGAAGCATTTGACTTAGCTTTGAATTTGAGGTCTACCTCTGCGAGTCGTTTGAATACAATGTCGAGGTGTCGTACATGCTCTTCGTAGCTAGGTGAGTAGATGATTGTAGTGCGAGACCACTCAAGGGCTCACCGAGCAGTCATCGGTTGACTTAGTTGCTGTTATAGTTACTTGTCATCTTGATAACTCTTCGTGATCATCGGCACTCGCCACGTGGCTGCAGCCCTATTGGCTGCAGTTTGTCTGCTTTTAGAACACTCAAGTTTGCACAAGCTGTAAATATAATAGTGATCCCCGAGATCATTACAAGGATGATGTCATCTATGTAGCATTTGGCGAACGGTAGGCCGACTAGTACAGTTCCCATGATTCTTTGGAAGGTTGCTAGTGCGTTTTTCAAGCCAAAGGGCATCCTTGTGAATTGGTATAGTCCTTGTTTGGAGATGAAGGCAGTTTCCTCTCGATCAGCAGTCTCCATTGAGACTTGATGAAACCCACTCAATAAGTCTAGGGTGGAAAATACTATTAGTTCTTTGGCGTTTGGCATAGGGAAATTGTCTCCTTTTGTTGGCAAATCGACCTTTCGGAGGTCAATACATATACGTCTTCCTCCATCCTTCTTGTCTATCTCGACCACTGGAGATGCCCAAGCTGATCGACTTGGTTCGATGATGCCTTCGGCTAGCATTTGGTCGATGGATTCTGAGAGGGAGACGTTTGCAGGTTTTGAGCATCTATATGCCTTTTGTTTGATAGGCAATGAATTTTCCGTATCAATGCAATGGAATCCCACCGTGCACTTTCCCAGTTCAGCATTGCAAGTGGCAAAAATCCGAGCAATGTCTTGGAAGAAGGTTTTGAATTCCTTGGTGGTGTTGGGGCTTAGGTCCTCAAGTAGGTGGAGCTGATTGATTGCTTCAACGTTGATACTTTGTTGCTTGTGAGATGTTGAGTCGATTGCCATTATGGTGTTCTTGTTTGGCGGCGTGGCCTGAACTAGGTCCGTGAGTCTTCTCAGGTATTTGAGGTTTGGGCATTGTGATGTATTGGTCGGTAACCTCTATATGTTGGCGAAGGGCAGCGAATGAATTTATGCTGTTACTTGGTCCTTTTGTATGGTGAGTGAGGAGGCGCAAAAGGCGGTCGAATGTGAGCTGCTAGTTGAGATTCGGAATGGCATAATGGTTTCGTGGTGTGTGTGAGGATCCAAAAGGCTGATCTCCCGACGAGTGGTGTGTATCGTGACTTTTGCTTTGTCCATGAATGTCAACTCCCAAAAGGAGGTCGAACAATGGATTGTCATAGACGACCAAGTCTACGTGAAAGGTTGATGAGGCAAGAGATATAGGAAAGTTACATATCAATTCGCTGCTTTTGTAGCACCATCTGTTGTGGTATATGCAATTCCAAATTAATGCCTGATGATTGCCTGATGGTGGATATTGGCTTGATGTGCGAAGTTAGAGGATATCTTTGAAAAAGAAGCTCCGGTATCTAAGATAGTGTCGGTAGCTCTTTCGGCTTGAAATTGAACTGTGTCGCTGTCGAAACGCATCATTTCGTATTTAATAGGGCATGTTGATTCAAATGGTTCTTGTTGGTGTGAGCCATCGGCCAAGACAATGCTTGTCTTACTGTGCTTGTTGATTCTTTGGACTTTCGATGCCATTCCTAATAGTTTCATGAACTCACTCAATCCCACTGTAATTGTGGCGTGGGAAAGGATACCTTCGTTGGGTTTTTGTATTGGAGTGTTTGGTAGTTGAATTGCACTGCGGTTCAAGTGGAATCCTTGTCGATTTGTTGGTGCTGCTGTGAAATAGTGGATTCTCGTCTCCAACTGTTGTCATTGCCTCCGACCATCATTGCTTGACATTGGGTATTTCGATTGTTGTTGTTTGGAACAGCAGGGATGTTTGGACAGAAATTTGCGACATGGCCCGAGGACCCTCTTTCAGCACAAGCAACAGTCATGATGATGGCTCTAGGTACCTACCGGTACAGGCTCTGCTATGGAAGAACCATCGCCTACTACCCGGACTGAGCAAGTAACCACCGACCACGAAGAGGAATATTAAAAGGTGAACGCCGAAGAACTAATCGACGACTTGGAGCCTGCATCATCGGGCTTTGGTTGAAGTTGTGTTGTCCATGTGTACACACAATGCCAAAGAAGAACCACAAACCTGTATTCAGTGACCCATCCTTTATACCAGAACGCGAACCGTGCTCATGCTTGCACAATTTCGTTGCACCCACCGAGGCTATATGGAAACTTTAAAGTAAATTTGCAGTCGCAGTGGGCTGCTAACCCCGACGAGCTATCGCTTCTCGTCTTCGGTGCCCGTGCTACGCCACAACGGTGTGATTGTATCACAATTCCTTTTGCCTGGCAACCAGCATCTCTTTGAGGCTTGCTGCAATCGACGTTTGCATTTGTCGAAAACCTCAGCAAGCACTCCAACCGCGCAATCCGCGCATCCCCTACTGGTCCAGTATCATGTATGCATGTATCTGTTACTAATACAGACGTCCAAATTTGAAACGCGCGCACTTGGCATCCCAGACCTACTTTGTCTGTAGTTATTTGACATCTCACCTGTCAAAACGCACAGCAAGCAGAATGCCCATGCTACTTGCGCAACCTTCGTCCGTCAACCCTACCTGTTCGATCAAGTCGTTTGAACACTGCTGTACAAGTAGTACAGCATTGCAGTGCCGTACTGCTTGATACCTTTATATCACTGGCATCCGTGGTCAATCCTTTCGCACTTGTCTGCTTAACCTCAAACAGAACTGATACTCTCTTTGAGCCGCAAGATTCAAGTCCCCGGCTCGGGCATCATCTAAGTTCTCCTCAACAACGCTGGCCGGACCAACCACGGTTTTTGATATATCTTCAACAAAACTTCGACCGTAATGCCGTTGGTGTGTCTTTAATATTGCTCTGACTGACCTACTATCCATTTTGAATTAGGCAACTCAGCAGTGAACTCCAGACCCGCTGCGTATCCATCGCTTGTACTCCGCAGGCCGACGCAACACTCCGTGGGCTTTTCATCCTCAACGTATTACCTTATACGAACCATCTGATCGCCACAGTTCACTCTCTAGTACTTCCGGCCACTCTGCCAACCCTTATTGCCAACGCAGAGGAAAATGGAGATTACATAGACAGCTTCACCGTACCCAAAACCAACGCGCAAACGAAATTACCAGCCTAGCTTATCTCCATCTACCATCTCCGGCAGCTCTAGCGCTGGCCACGACAACTCGAGCAGCCAATCCCCTAGCGTGTCACAAGGAGAGGCTAAAGCCAACTCGCCAAAACCAGCCCAAAACCAGTTACTAAAGACAAACCGACCTCGGCCGCGCCTACTGGGTCAAAAGCAGCTGTCCAACCATTAACAACAAACAAACCAAGTTCATCCGACCAGGTGGCTTTGACCAACTCACCCAAACAAACTGTCAAGTCCCAACCAACCGATGATCCGTCGTTAAAACCTCGCCTCATGGTCAAATTTGTCCCAGAAGTTGAACCACAACACCAACGTCAGTTCATCCGCATTCCGCCGAAGCTATCAGCCTTGAAACATCCCCATTAACCGATTGTTTTGATCAGTCAAACCCAAAACCAGTGACAAAGCAAAAACAAAACGAAACTGAACTACAAGAAGCCCATCGCCATTGCGAACAAGTGACCTTGCCAACACGTTGGGCGGCTGCAACTGCGACTCAGCAATCAAACAAACCTCATGACCCAAGACATCCCAACTCCAAATCCACAACGCCAATTCGCCAAGTGACACAAGACTTTGACACAGCTCTCGACCGCCTTCGAAACTTCCGCAATTCATGTCGACTCGTATCCATTTCCTCCTTCAACGCCTCTCATTGGGAGCATCTATGATTCCATCTGCCTCAATCATTTGGCTGAGCAAACGCTGACCAAAAAGAATCCCTTGGCCCCTGCAGTTTACAGATTGGTCGTCCGAAGGGAAGCAAACCTATTCATCTAGCTGCGCAACGAGCTTATTCAGCAATAAAAGACAATCGCTGCATAACTGTCATTGGTTGATCAACTGTGGAATTAGACAATATTGATTGACAACATTAATGCATACAAACACTTAAAAGCAACTCTCCTGCATCTTGAAGAACTGTGTAGCCGTCTACGTAATCGCCATTCTGCTCTGCGTTGGCGATAAGAGCTGGCAGAGTGGCCGGAAGCGCTAGAGAGTGGACTATGGCGATCAGATGGTTAGTGTAGGGTAATACGTTGAGGATAAAGAGAGCACGGAGTGTTCCGTCGACCTGCGGAGTACAAGCGATGGATACGCAACGGGTCTGGAGTTCACTGAATCGCTTGTTACCAATGGCTTGTGACTAATTCAAAATGGATAGTAGGTAAGTCCGAGCAATATTGAAGACACACCGACGGCATTACGGTCGAAGTCTTGTTAAAGATATATCAACAACCGTGGTTGGAGTGCTTGTTGAGGTTTTCGACAAATACAAACGTCGATTATAGCAAGCCTCAAAGAGATGCTGGTTGCCAGGCAAAAGGTGTGGTGATAAAATCACACCGTTGTGGCGTACACCGAAGACGAGAAGCGATAGCTTGTCGGGATTAACAGCTCTTTGCGAACGCAAAGTTTCCAAATAGCCTCAGTACTGACACTAGTGGGTGCAACGAATTTGTGCAAGCATGAGCACAGTTGTACACAAATACTTGGTTCTTCTTTGGCGTTGTGTGTACACATGAACAACATAACTTCAACCAAAGCGCGATGATGCAGGCTCCAAGAGAGGTGAGCTGATTGAATCAAGCATCTTACCCGGTTCTCCTCTTGCAAATAGTCTACTGATTCAAAATATGCAAGAACTGTCAAGATATCAGCTCTATAGGAAGTTCTAACGTCCACTGAGTCAATACAAGACACAGTGACAAGAGTAACAGCATTCTATGTGTTCGTAAAGCAAGAGAGATAATGATACTGTACACAGATACGAGTTTCATTTGTACCTAACTTAGTGCAACGTTACTATGTTTCTGTTTTATTACTTGTAGGTTATTCTTGTAAACAGAAACTCGAAAACCCGGCAGTGACACCAATGCTCTATGTATAAACACTCTTTACCTCGGTCACAACTTGGAAAGCCAGCATGACTCAAGTCCTCTTGCGACAGCAACATCATTGGCAACAAAGGACTTTACACTGTCGGAAAGCTGCATCCCCTCGCTAGCCAACATATGGATAGGCTCACAACAATCATATCTCCCCCAAGACCAAGCATGCCACTTCCTCCTCGCTCAAATGGAATGCACACTTCCAATCGAATCTTGCCACGGATGCAAGTGTTCTAATCAGACGGGTCCCCACACCAGAATCTGGCACAACTCGAAAAGATCTTGATAGAGGAGGCATACCGTTCCATCGATGCCCGATGGCAAGATATGGGTTTGGTTACATAATGTGAGATGATAGACATGAAAGGTTTGGAAGACCCAGACTACCCCGAAGACCCTGAGACAAGTAAACCAAGAAAACTAAGAAGACATGGCACATCTCTCGATCCGAAAATTTAGTTGGGAATTGTGTTTCAGCTGTCGCGACCGTTTTTAATTTTTGACTAAATCTGGAATCTACTGAAAATCTGCTTACTGGGTTAGATAGCTTTTACTTTCGGTTAAGTCAATTGTCGTGTACTGACCAGTCGACCTTGTAGATCTAGAGCTGATGTCTAATCTGAATCAGTTTACACTTGCATCTGATTTATATTCACTTAATTCCCTAAAACTCGCTCTCGTGATCTGGTACGGGCAGTATACCTGTTTATCTCGTCCTATCTATCGTACTGTAACAGTACTAGATCTGTCGAACAATATTAATATTGTTTGAATATTCTTTCGTTTAATATTCAATAATGTCAAGTAATTATATTTAATTGTTTACTCCCTAGGGTCCATAGGCCTGGCTTCACCCTTCCGTACAGATTTATGCAAGCATTTCAACAAAATGAATCTTTTCGAAAGAATTCGTCCTAAAGTAGGATTCGCCGAAGCACCGTACTCTTGAACGCAGCATTTGTTTTGAGCTGTGAGCTACGGTGTGACAAGCCCGACCTCAACTTTCCTATTCTGCGCAATATTCATTTTCGTTTACCTGTTGGCGCCTTGCTGGCTATGCTCGCTGCCTGCTGTGGGTTCTCGAGAGGCGTCCCCAATCCTGCTGCATGCATCGCGGTGAAATGCACACAGCTCCAAGTTTGCAGAGAATCCGTTGAACGCAACTGCTTTACCAATGGCAGCAGAAGACAAGCTTACGCATCAATCACACCAGCGGCTTCGCTCTTGAGCCTGCCCAATCGCCATCAGAATACCATCGCGAGGCGATCAAGATCACTGTGCAGTGTTCAGGTTGCTCCCGCTCCCAAAGAGTGACAGACATGGCTTCACACAATCTGTAGCCAACGCAGCTAGCCTATTCAGAAGAGGCCCTCTTCCATGAGAGTCTGCTTCCCGTAACTTCTCTTTATCCATCCTACATAATACACCATTATCAAAGATGCAATTAGTTGTGCTTTTCTACATGAGAGGTGATAAGAATTTCCCCCTTTCCTCTCTCCCTCTCCCTCTCCCTCTCCCTCTCCCTCTCCCTCTCCCTCTCCCTAAATACGTTTTTCCTAGATACGTCCCTTCATATGAGCACACCTAGAATCACCGCTTGAATGCGAATGATGCTTTCCTAAGCTACAATTCATCCCAAATGAGTTGCTGGAAGACGTTACACACTCATGTGGCAACAGGTGTGTTCCGATGAAGTGGAAGTTGCGAAGGAGGTGAAGGCAGCGAAGGTGAAGGAAGCACAGGCTGTCGCTCAGAGATCACGAGTGAGGTGCACCAGGGTGATGACTTGACATAAGCAGCACCTCAGATTCGTAGGCCCTGCAAATTACAGAGGCATGAGCTCTCCAGTGCGCTGTGACAAAGGATTACAGTAATGGCAGGACAGTGACCAAAGACTCGAATTTTCGGCGGTGTTGGGACAGCTCAGCAACTAATTCCCAATGCTGCCTGATATGGCACAACTGTCGAACTTTCCTTCTGGATATTGTGCAGCACTTAAAACCTCACTTACGGAGTTATTTGCTTTGCTACAGCCGGTACACTGACTTGGCAATCTGAATGGATGCAGCTTGGGCTAACCTTGCTACTCAGACTGTCAAGGGAACTCTGTTTGTTACCTTTACGTACCCAGCATGGCTCAGGATTAAGCGGCCCCCGCCATCGTTCCTGCAAGTATCATCAAGCACAAATCTCGCTGTGTCTGCGCTCAGGAGTGCTTCTTTCATGAAGAGCAGTACCACTCTAGACAGCTGTCCGCCAGCTGTGTTGCCGGAGTTTGCTGTCATTGGTCGGTCTAATGTTGGCAAGTCGTCGCTGATCAATATGCTCACTGGCCAGAGGGCACTGGCACTTGTCTCCAAAACGCCAGGCGTGCTTCGACACATCATGCTGCCACAGACTGGCCGTCAGTCATGCAGTCAGTCTGAACACAAACGACGATCGGCTGCCTAGCTTGCTGCTTGGATTGTGAAATAAATGTGCATGAGCATAACCTGTTTTCTCGACGATCTTAAGATCAAGTTTTCAAAAGAAATACCTTCAAGACATGCACGATTGCTGTTGCCATTGCTTCCCCCCCCCCCCTCACACACACACACACACACACACACACACACACACACACACACACACACACACGCGCACGCAGGCACGCACGCACGCAGGCACGTACACACATACACACACACACACGCTTCTCTATTGTGCACTTTTTGCAGTATGGACGCTGTCTCGGACAGAGACTTTGTGGCTGAGACCATCTTTTTTGCTTCGCTGCACCTTGCGCACCTGTCTCGTATGGCTGAGGACTTGATCATCTACAGCTCTTCGGCTTTCAAGTTCGTGCAATGCTCAGATGCGTACTCGACAGGTGCAACACCATACCATGTTCCTTTGCTTTTGTTTATCACGGCTTTTTGAACAAAATTTCGCACGCAGAACCATAAAGCAGGTTGGTCATGGGCTTTGGACGGAGTGTGTAATATCCATCTGCCATGTTTTGTGGTTCATGCAGCACTCAAGTTTCGTTGCATACAATGTGACTTGGGAGTTTTGCCGCGCTAACCTATAGAGCCTCGGGATGCAGTAGTTCAGGCAAAAGCGAATAGAGAGCTCGTGATGTAACCACTTGCACCAATTATGTTCATATTTGCTGTGTGTGTTTCGGGGGTGATTTGGGCTCATATGTCTCGACAGGGAGCAGCTTGATGCCTCAGAAAAAGAATCCAGATGCTTTGGAGCTGATTCGAGGCAAGGCTGGCCGCCTTCAGGGTAACCTCACCAGCATGTTGGCGGTCCTGAAGTCAACGCCCACAACCTACAACAAAGACTTACAGGTGACACTCCTAGATCCTTTGCGATTGATCCAATGTGAATACCACTGCTCCCCATCCCTCCCCTCCCCTTCCCCATGCACACACACCTGACGGGCTTTTGGTAGATATTAAGAAATGAGCTAGCTGAGAGAAGGAGGCCGCAAACCTCATCAAGTAAGTATTCTGCTGAACAGAAAGGCATGACCGGAATTGGGTATCTTTTTATGTAAAGAAATGCTGCCATTTTCTAAAAGTTCACTGAGGCGAAACGATCAAAGCAGGTTTTTTCTGTTGGAATAAACATTTCCAGAAAGCTTGTGATTACTGGCATGCATATACTCATGGAAAATTGCTGATGCAATGCTTCGCCACCTGCACCTACACACAAACGCATGCCATGCAGGAGTCATGGGAGCTAATGTTTGATACCGTTGACACGATCCACGACTGCATCCGAATTAGCAGTGGCATCATCAGCACCATCCAGATCTTCCCTGACAATATGCTCAAGGGTTTGTCACCAGACATGTTGGCGACGGACTTGGCAGAGTACCTCGTCCGAAAAGGCGAGTTCTGCTCTGCAATCAGTCATCCTTGTTGCTGTTCATTCCTCCTGAGAAGGCCTGCATCTGCGAATGAGTGCGAACCACACATACAAACAGGTGAGCTGTGACGAGCTCTCTTATCATTGGGGTGCACTGTGAATAATGGAACGTGCATGAAAGGACACAGCCACTTCGCCACGGTCGCTTGCGAAGTGCAGTCACAAGACTGTACTCCCCTTCAGGTGTCGTTGGACTGCTCCTGCCGATCGTGCAGCGTTTGTCGTCCATACGACAGCACTGAGTAGCTGTTGGCAAACTCAACATGTGTTCACGAGAGTTTTGGGAATTGTTTTTGGAATCCGCTTGGAGGCGCTCTCGCTTGGGCTGCGGTATGTGTTACATGAGCTAATTGAGAGGCTCTGTGCTTTCGAACAGGCGTCCCTTTCAGGGAAACGCATCATATGTCAGGCGCAGCTGTCAAGATGGCGGAAGACCGTGGCTGCACATTGTTTGACTTGAGCGTCGAAGATCTCGCGACCATCAATCCTCTCTTCACAGCAGACGTAGCCGATGGTGCGCTGCTGCTCAATGCCGCCCCTGTATCCAATGTTTCGTTCGTGGTACGTACACAGTCTTCAGTTCTGCTGAAGCTTCTACTAAATCAACAGCTACACTGTGTATTGCGTTTGCTCTGGAATGCTTGCGCAAATTCATCACCTGTCAAGGATCAACTGGTGTGTCCATGTGCTGAGAGACTCTTGCCTGACACTGGGCGTGCAGTGTGGAGTTATGACACCTCAGCCGAAAAACGGGACACAGAGGGTGGTGCATCAAAGCGGTCGGTTTTGGAACAAGCACAAAAACTTCGTGACTATCTAGAGTCGCATGAATGACATGTCAAGACTTTTACGAAACTGTTAACAACTAAAATGCAAATTTAGAGAATAGACTATCATAAGAGCTTCAAAGTGAAATCACTGCGGTTTCAGTGTAAGCTAGCTAACAATTATCTGCTTTGAAAGGACAAGTAAAGGCGCATGAAGAGAGAAAAGGACGGTGGGTACACCGTATCGAGGCGAAAGGGGCTGTACAGTAGAACGTAGCAAAGACTATCATTGCCAGTGCTGTATGTCAACAAAACATATGTGTACGGAATTTTTGGAAGCAGAGCTTGAAACAGCAAAAAATGTCACATAAACCAAATGGTAGATTGTAGCTCAATATACATGTAAAGCCTATACACGCAGATACAACAAGCAGGGCTCCTGCAAGATCCTAGAGCATCTTGTCATGCTATGTGCACTTCGCAGAGAATCGGTATTGAATCCCTCCAAAATTGGGATTGTGACTCCCTATTTGGAATCACTCATAGCTACTAGCCGTGGAAGACAAATGCACACCTTCGTCATTTGAATCAACTAGTCCAAACTGCGAGGCACACGAAAGGTGTAAGGCGGCGAAATAGAAAGAAAAAAAGCCTGTATGCCGAGGTATAACACAAGTTGTAGATGCACTAGCACTTGTTACTTCACTTACTCTCTCTCTCTCTTACATATTTTAATCAAATCGGAAACAATCCGGAAAATGCGATAGCCCTTGAGGCTATCCTAGACTTCGACTCTTGGAATACTGCAGCTTCTCAAGCACTGTAAAAACAATCCTAGAAACGATAACTCAGCAGCCTGTAAACATTTGTCCATATACGATTTT
>JAULKR010056775.1:0-11537 GCA_032356305.1 Prasiola linearis | reverse complement strand
CGACTCCGCAGCGAACTCGCCACCGACCGACACGAAGGTCGGACGCCGAGATGATCGACGTCGCCCGCCACCTCGCCGACACGGTGCTGTTCCCGGCCGCTCAACGCGTCGACCGCACCCAGGTGCCGACCTCTCACCTCGACGCCCTCGCTGCCGCCGGTCTGTTCGACCTCGACGGTCTGACGGCGACCGAGACGCGGCGCGTGTTCGCCGCGATCGGCGGCGGGTGCGGGGCGACGTTCTTCGTGTGGGTGCAGCACCACGGGGTGGTCCGAACCCTCGCCGCATCACCCAACACCGCGCTGCGCGACGAGCTGCTCGACGGCTTCCGCTCCGGAGCCGAGGTCGCCGGCGTCGCGTTCGCACACGTCCGCAGAGCCGGGCCGCCAGCCATCACGGCCACCCGCACGGACGGAGGCTGGCAGATCGACGGCCACGCTCCGTGGGCCACGTCGTGGGGGATCGCCGCCCGGTTCTGCGTGGCCGCCGAGTCGTCCGACGGCGAGATGGTGTGGTCGATGCTGCCCGGCGAGGCCGGACCCGGGATCGCAGCGACCGGCCTGGAGCTCCCGGTGTTCTCCGCGACCGGCACGGTCGCGTTCGACTTCGACCACTGCGCGGTCCCCGCCGATCGTGTCGTCGCCGTCACCGACGTCCGCGAGTGGCGGGCGGCGGACCGTCGTCGGGCAGCACTCGGCCAACCGGCCGTGCTCGGCGTCGTCGAACGAGCCGTCCGGCTGCTCGCCGAACGCGGTCCCGATGCCGCGGACACCGCACGGCGACTCCACGACGAACTCGCCGCGACCTGGTCGAGCGACGACGAACTCGGTCGTCGGGCGGCCGACCTCCCGACGGCTGACGACGTCGACGGCGAAGGAGACGTCGAGGCGTGGATCACCGATGCGAGCGACCACCGCGCCGATTGCCTCGACCTCGCCCGACGCGCCACCACGGCACTGCTCGCAGCCAGCGGCGGTGCGGGCATGGATCTCGCTCACCCTGCCGAGCGGCTGGCACGCGAGGCAGCGTTCTACGTGATCCAGGCCCAGACCGCCGACGGTCGGGCAGCGACTCTGCGTCGGCAGTGACCGACGCCATGACATCGGGCGTTTCCGATCACCCGTTCGGGGGAACCGTCGTTCAATGCTCCTGGTCGTCATCGCCATCGTCGCCGTGATCTTCTTCGCCGGCGTCTACGCCGCCGTCATGCGCGGTGGACTCGGCCTGGTGAAGAAGCGTCTCGAGGAAGAGCCCGAGCTCGCCTCGTCCGCCGACGAGGACGAACTCGATGACGGTCACCTTCCGACCGACATCGAGTACTGAACGTCCTCGACTCCGGTCAGGCCGACGCCAGGCGATCGAGGTCGTCGATCTCGAGCTGCGACCATGCCGAGCGATCCGATGTGGCGAGCGTGACGGCGATCAGGTCCTCGAGCGGTCCCGCAGGTCCGGGAAGGGCTCGGCGAGCGGTCTCGGTCCGCAACATCACCATCGTCCGCACGATGGCCGTCAGGACCTGAGGGTCGGCGCGGGAGTATCTCCGGATCGGGTCGAACGCCCGCAGGAGGTGCTCGCCGTGTCGGGTGGGTCGCCGAACCAGACGTCGGCCGTCGCGTTCCTTCATCGGCTCGTCCTCGGGGCGTTCCCACAGCGAGAGCATCACGTCACCGAGGTGCACCACGATGTCGGCGGCGGTGGCCGGATCGTTGATCCCCGGCGACATCGCACGCACTGCGATGTCGGTGAGCTGCATCACGCCGAACGCGACGTCTTGTTGCAGCGTGCGCGAGTCGCCCAGAGCGAACGCTCCCAGGAGCTGGGATCGGCAGGCGTCGATGTCGTCGGGTGGCGGTGAGATCCACATCAGTGGCGCGTTGCCCGGCACGAACGCACCGAGCGGCACGACCACGTAGCCGGTGGAGTCGTCGGGGAGATGGTCGAAGATCGTCTCTGTCTCGATCTGTTGCACCCAGCCCGAGAACGGCGCCTCGACCACCACGGCATCGTCGGGCACCTCGTCGAGAGGACCGAGGCGTGCGGGAACTCCCGAGTTCGGAGCGTCGAGGGGACCCTGACCCGCCCGCACCACGTCCGTCCGCTCGATCACCGAGATCGTCTCCCGTGCGACGCGTGCGGCGATGGACCCGATCTGGAGACTGTGGGTGATGTGATCGACCGCTCGCACCACCGCGAACAACGACAGGACGGCCAGGATCAACGCCAGGATCACGGTCGCATGGGGAACCACCTCGTCGTCGCTCTCGGAGAAGGTCCGGGTCGACCGCAGGGCGAGCAGGCTGAACACCGTCGTTCCCAGAGCGAGACCGATCGTGTGCTTGAGCACCTTGTCACCGAGCCAGTCACGAAGGGTCCGCGGCGAGAACTGCGAACTCGCGAGCTGCACGGCCACGAGCATCATCGACAGAACCAGGGTGATCGCCGTGATCAGGCCTCCGGCGATCGCACCGAACATCGCCCGAGCACTGTCGACGGTGGTCGTGAGGATCTGCGGCACGTTCTCGTCCGTGAGCGTCCGGTCGAACCACAGGATGGCCTGCGCGAGGAACACCGACCCGAGCACATAGAGCCCGGGGATGAACGACAGCCGGTGGCTCACCTGATCGGCGAACTGGCGCAGCCGGACGACACCCAGCGCGTCCCGCACCGATGACACGATCGAACTCACACGTCACCGCCGAGTTCGCCGTGCAGATCGCGCAGGAGCGGGCCGAGGATCTCGCCGATGGTGGGGAACGGCTGCATCGACATCTGCAATCTTGCCACGGGAACCGACCCGTCGATCGCGAAGACGATCGCGTGCACCAGTTCGTCGAACTTCGGTCCGGCACCCGAGGCGGCCACGAGACACCCGGTGCTCCGACGCGCGGCGAGCCACAGGTGGCCGTCGTCGAGTTCGTCGGTGGCGGCGCGAGGGAACGTGGCGAGGTCGAGGCCGGCCGAGACGATGTCGTCGTCGCCTTCCAGGTCGGCCCACGACGGCCCGACCTCGATCACGGGCGGCGAGGAGAAGATGCATCCCACCTGGGTCACGTCGTCGTACTCACGTGTGGCGGTGCCTGCGAGATGGTCGGCGACGACCCGTGCGTGGTGGTTGGCGAGGTGGGTGTACTGGCCGTGTCCCGACGCGTCGCCCATCGCCCAGAGGGAACCGTCACTGCGGACCCGACCGTTCGGCTCGCGCGGAAGCGGTTCCGCACCGTCGATGCCCAACGCCTCCAGGCCCAGACCTTCCGTGTTCGGGTGGCGTCCGATCGCGACGAGGACCCGATCGACCACGAGCTCCTCGCCACCGGACAGCGACACCACCACGGTGTCGCCGTCTCGACGGATCGCGTCGGCACTCCGGCCGAACTTCACGTCGACTCCGGCCTGGTCGAGCGAGGCCTCGATCACGTCGCTGACCTCGGGGACCGCGCGACCGAGGATGCGGTCGCCCGGGTCGATCACGGTGACCGAGCTCCCCAGTCCGGAGAAGATGAACGAGCACTCCACTCCGATCACGCCACCACCCACGATCAGCAGGCGGTCGGGCAGTTCGGTCGCCACCATCGCATCGGCGCTGGTCCACACCAGGTCGTCGCAGGTGTCGACACCGTCGACGTCGAGCGGGTTCTCGGTCGATCCGGTCGCGATGACGATGTGGTCGACTCGATAGTCGGATCCGCCCGAACGGATCGCGCCCTCTCCGACGATCTCCGCACGCTCACGCACCAGGGTCACACCCAGGTCGCGTAGGTCGCGTGCGTGCGAGGAGTCGTCACGATGTTCGGCGATCTCGTCACGTCGCGACACGGCGTCGGTCCACGCCGTTCCCGTCGACGCATCGTGCAACAGCGACTTGCTCGGCATGCAGGCGAGGAACGGGCACTCCCCGCCCACGAGGCGGGGTTCGAACACGACGATCGACAGCCCGCTGCCGTCGAGTTCTCGGGTGAGCGCTTCAGCGGCAGATCCGCCGCCGATGATCGCGACGTCGAACCGTCGATCGGCGAGGTCGTGTGAGGTGTCGGGCATGGGGTCCACTGTGCCCATGAGTCCCGAGACCAAACGGTTCCCGGACGCGAAACGACCCGGCCGTCACGGGCCGGGCCGTCTCGACGTCAGGATGTAGGTCAGCCCTTGAACTTGTCCTTGATGCTGTCGACGCCGTCCTTGAGCTTGTCGGTCGCATCGCCGATCGCGTCCTTGACGTTGCCTGCAGCCTCGTCGCGCTCTCCTTCGGCCTTCAGCTCCTCGTCGTTGGTGAGGTCTCCTGCGGCCTGCTTGACGCGTCCGGTGACCTGATCTTTTTCTCCGCTCATCTGAGCCTCCTCTGTTCTGGGTTGGAAGGAGGTCGAAGTACCCGGGGACATCGGTCCGCAAACCAGCCCTGACCTCAGTGCGCGTGCGGGCGCGAGCGGCCGCTCTTCACGATCCTCCGTTTCGATGGACCGGTCCACGGGTACGCGAAAGGTCTCGTGCCTGAGTCGAATGATCGGGCACCATCGAGAGCGAACGTCGCTCCGATGAGTCCACCGTCAGACGAAAGGTCACCATGATCAGCCAGGATCGCCTCACCGAAAGCCTCGACCAGCTCGAGGACCGTCTCCCCGGACTCGCTTCGAAGTCCGTCGCCTTCTGGCGAGCAGCCACTCGCCGGACCACCGCAGTCGCCGGTGCCGTCATCGGACAGGTCACCGGGCGGGCCGACACCGTGGCGAACACGGCCGGCACTGCCGTGAGTACTGCGTCCGGCCAGGCCTCGTCGGCAGCGAAACGGTCGTCGACGAGCATCCGCGACGGAGTCGACCGAGTCGCCGGTCAGGCACGATCGACCGCATCACGTACCGCCACGACGGCGTCGGAGGGAGCCCGTCGGGTGAAGGGGCAGGCCGAGTCAGCGGTTCGCCGCTCGGCCGCAGACGTCGAAGCCGGCGCCGCCGAAGCCGTCGGTCAGGCCCGAGCCCAGAGCGAACGAGTCGCCGAGACGGTGGCCGACGAGGCCGAAGCGCTCGTCGACGATGCCACCGAAGCAATCGACCCGGATCGTCGCTCGGTCGCCTCGCTCGACGACCTCACCAAGGCCGAGCTCTACTCACGGGCCCAGGATCGTGACATCGACGGACGTGCGTCGATGTCCAAGTCCGACCTCGTCGCTGCGCTGCGACGCTGACCGGCAGCTACGTTCATCGACATGTCCGTCACCGACTCATCGCCGGGTGCAGATCTCCCCGACACCATCGACGTCGCATTCCCGCTGAGTGTCGAACACGCCAGCACGCTTCGTGTGCTGATCGCCTCGCTCGGAGCCGACGCCGGCTTCTCGATCGATGACATCGACGACCTCAAGCTCGCGGTCTCCGAAGTGTTCACACTCCTCGTCGACGGTGCCGCCGATGCCGGTGCGTCGCGGGCTCACGCTCGGATCGTTGCGTCCGACAGTTCGGTCGAGATCTGCCTTCATCGCGGAGTCGCGGACGACCACGTGGAGCTCGACGTGCTCGCCGCCGCGATCCTGTCGACCGTGGTCGACGAGCACCGGATCGATGGTGACGGCGTCACGCTGCTCAAGCACCGACTCGAGAGCACCGCCTGACCGGCGGACACCTCATGTCCGAAGATCTCGACGACCTCGAGCTGTTCCGCGAGTTCGTCCGAACCGGAGCTCGAGCCACCAGGAACCGGCTCGTGGAACGCCACATGGGCCTCGCGAGCCACATCGCACAGCGATACGGCCGAGCCGGCCGTCACGACGACGACATCCGTCAGGTCGCGATGATCGGCCTGGTCAAGTCCGTCGACCGGTTCGATCCCGAGTACGGAGTGGCATTCTCCTCGTTCGCCGGACGGACCATCGAAGGTGAGATCAAGCGCCATTTCCGCGACAAGTCGTGGACCGTCAAGGTCCCGAGAAGCGCCAAGGAACTCCACCTCCAGGTGCGCAATGCCGCCGCCGAGATCCAGCAACGCACCGCCGTGTCACCGAGCGTCGACGAGATCGCCACACACCTCGGCGTGGACCGCGAAGATGTCCTGCGCGGGCTCGCTGCGTCCGCTGCCGCGTCCGTGGGCACCATCGACGCCGGCAACAACGACGTCGAAGGAGCCGCTCAGAGTCTCCTCGAAGCAATGGCGCCGGTCGTGGTGTGACGTGTAGATGTGCACCTGGCCCACCCCCACCACGAGAACACATGCTTGTGACGGTCGTGGCGTCAGACAGCAGGACTGAACGCAACATGCCTGGGGAGGTGAGCTCCGCTACAGGAAGTTTGTGGTTGTGTACATGAAGAGAAGCATGTATGCAAAAGCATAGGACTACCCAGCTCGCTGAGCTCCTATCGCATATATCGTGTCCAAACTTTCGACTATGTTGTATAAATTTAGCGCAGCGTCAAATCGTATTGCCACAAGCACGTGGAAGCACAACAAGTAACCCCTCGAGCTGGGCATTGTAGATCCAGTCACCGCAGCTTATTCAATTTTAACGACAAGGAGAAGTAAAAGAGATGACGAGGAGCGACACTGCAGCCGCACATTGGCCGCACCAGATGGCCACGGCTGGACAATTCAGAGGCAGCATCTACCACCAGCCGCTCGGCACCTGCCCAGTCAGCGAACTGTGTTAGTTGACCACCGAAGCATCACGACTTCTGGCTGACGGTAGTCGGGATGGCTGTTCTTGCTGACCTCGTGGATGTGATCAGAGATATCAGAATTCTGGCTGGGAAACAGCTCAAGCTACGTGACAGCTGCTAAAGATCCTGGAGGTCCACGAGACAGAACCAGGCCAGTGTATCTCGCCATACACAATTCATGTGTAGCTTCCTCTGTGGACGTGTCACATGTGGGCGTGTCACCATCTCTCAAGCCGAACACTCGGCTGCTCTGAGCTGCAGTAACTTTACCTCCGATGCCAAGATCCGGGTGACAAAATGCTATCCGCATCGCTTCTTGCCGCATAGCGGAGCACTGTCACACCACTTCAGCTGTGGGCTGCAATGCAGGCTGCTCGCAGGTGATACGATGCTGGCACAGGAGTGCAACGGACTCAGGACCTGCTTCGCATGCTGATGACTGCCACTGAGGCCTGCCAAATGATGTGGAGCTTGAGCTGAGCGAAAGGAAGAAGTCGGCTGACGTGAGTCGCTGTCGCGCCAGTATGCACGACCGTTCAGCGAACTGTGCTGTAGAGCGCAAGCGCAGGGCTGACGTAATCCGCAGTCACGTGTGTTGAGGGGCGAGGCCCAAAGACGTCGATCTGGCGGATGTGCGAGTCGCGCCCATTCTGATGATTCTCTAGGACGACAACCTGTAGAAGATATGCTCGTAAAGGGCCGTCGCCCTCCACCCTGTTGGCGAATGCGCAGCACACTCCCTGAGCATCCTATGCAGCCTCAAAGGAAACTACAGCCTGACAGAAGCAGACATTCAAAACTGACCACATTCTCACCTATGCTTGCTGGTATGAGGCAGATTTCGCAGTTGTTGCACGTACAACTCGATATGCTGCATGTTATTATGACTCCAATTTATGTTCAGAAAGAGCAGCAGAATAGCTGTTGAAGGAGGCGTCTGCTGTACTTTACGATCATTCGAAGCCCTGGTACCATTCGAAACAGTGGTGTCCCTGCCGGGCCACTCGGCAATGGCACCTTCCACTGCATGAGCTGCTGACCTCGTTCATGCAAACTCACCTTGAGTAAACCTTTATCGACAAGCGTAGAGTCTATCTTACACCAGATCGACCGAAGATGTACAGAGAAGCTAAAGAAACACTCACGCTGCTTTAGACGGCCGAAGTGCAATGCGTTTCCAACCGACCGGCTCGTTGAGCAGTTCGCCAGAGGCAACCTCCTTCAGATCTGCATGCTTGTTTCCAGCACGGACGCTTATCCGCTGGGGCGTGTAGCTCTCGTCTAGCTTATAATTTAGCAAGATTGACACTTCACTGATCGTCACCTGTTGCAGCAGCAGCAGCAACAGCAACAGCATCAGGATCAGCTGGAGAAAAGCCACAAGAGTGCAGCATAATGTCATCCAGAATTGCGCTGACGATGTGCCTCTAGTAAGGTTCAACTACACTGGATGGCTGTCCCAATATTCTAGGCGACATGATCTGACAAAGCAGAACAATATCAGGCTTGAAGTGATAGCCGCAAGCTCACTTTACGCTGAAATTCAATATTAATGTAGTGAGGCAAATGACCGTCCGATTGCCAATACGTTTCCGTGGAGTCGTCTCGAAGCTCGGCGATACCGTTCCCGGGCTTGGCGCTTGAAACTGTCCACACTGCAGGCGTTGACGTGCAGGCCACAAGGTAACGTGGAACTCGGTGTTAGACCACCAAATATGGGGTTGTGCCGGACATACAACTGAGCGATAGCTCGCAAGTATAGTAACAGAGGAACAATTTACGAACTCGCCAATGCTCAATGCGCACCAGCCAAATGTCCAAGCTCTCTGTATGCAGGCCCAATATCAATCATGTGTAGCTTTTGCCACCATTCAGAAATGATAAGAGGCTGCAAATTACATCTCCTCTCTTGATACCAAAGTCATTTATTGGTCATGGACGACAGTCATGCTAGTAGCTGTCATAAGCTTTGAATTGACATCGGAATTTTGGAATTGCTGAATTTCGCTAATGATGATTCTGCCGACGAGAACCGACACGTGCGCTGCACAGGCAACAATTGTGCCGCATGACTGTTGCATACTTGTATACGCTTTCACCGTCCAGATAAACGAATAAAATGACTGATGAGATAGCTCATATTAGTCATTGCCAGCTGTGTAACATTCCAAGAAGCCGGCATCAATCGCCGCATACACACCAATTGCAGTTGAACAACAATATCATTGATAATCTGTTGCTAGGGTTTTCACCTAACGCTTTTCCCTTCTTCACAGCAACTTGTATATCACCACCTTTAAGGGACTACTTTCCGTAGGGTGACTGATTTCAACAAAACAGTCATATTTCCTTCTTCCTTCATGCAAAGTAACTATGTAGTCGTTCATGCAAGCGGATCGAATGCCGCATACTGACTGAGGTGTCATTGGACGTTATGATCGCACTGACACACATCAGTGCCTCCCAAGCCTACGCCCGCTCTCCAAGGCATAGGCTGACTCTTCGATCATGCAACGAATCCCATGCGAATTTACCCTTCCTCAGCGGTAGACTGTCAAGATTTGAATGGTTGAGGCAACGCACAAGATGCCATTCCGCTGCAGCACAGTCCTTTGAGAGCACAGATGGCGAGGAATCACAATACACCTTGCTGCCGGGAGACAGTAAGATTTTATACCTTTTTGAACCCTTTGAAAGTGCTGCAGTAGTGATCGAAAATTATGCACGCCTGATGGTCACTGTCATCCTCAATCACTACAGCACCAGTCGTCACACAAGCGAGCGCTGTTTACGTGGTCTTGGTCTCAAAGGGTATGTTCACTGCCTGCAGTCGACACTTCGGTGCTGTACTCTGCACTTAGCTCTGCAGACTCCGATTTGTCCGAGGACGAGGAAGGTCCCTCTTACTTTAGTGCACCCGGCAGCAGTGACAGCAGTGGAACCGGCGGCAGCAGTACAGCGACAGAGAGTGAAGGCGCACATCAAGACAATGCCAGGATACCGCATCGATGGCGCATTGTGTTTGCCATCGTGGGTTCATGTTTCGCCTTTCTAAAGATTGAATGGCATGGGCGTGCTGTTACCAGATGCTATTCAAGGAATGATTATTATCATCGCACCTACCTGTGGATTGCGTAAGTCACGTCTCATTATGGTGATAGAGATGAAGCTGTTTTCGTGCGTGGGAGCAGGGGGTCGCTTTCGTGCTTTGCAACATGGACAAGGTAAGAACCAGATCACTAAATGTGCTGAGCTAGAAAGCTGCTCATCTTTGACCTCGTGTAAACGCTCGTGTGCTATTCATTGTACAGGTGAACATGAGCGTCGCCGTCCTACCCATGTCCAAGGACTTGGGTTGGACGGGCTTCGAAAGGGGTCTGGTCAACTCTGCGTTTTTTTATGGCTATGCTGCTACACAGATTCCAGCAGGCTGGATCTCGACCCGGTGAGGCCAAAGATGAGGCCCGATGCATTTCCATTGGACTGGGCGACTATCTTGTGAGCAGTAAGGAACAGAGACAATATGAAGGATTCCAGATAGTGTGCTGCATGCACCCCTACAGGGTGGGCGGAGCGAAAGTCCTTGCAGCTGGCGTGCTGATTTGGAGTCTTGGAACATTGATTGCACCGCCATGTGCCAAATTGGGTGCGCCGCATTGGACAATATTGTGACAGATTTCTTCTTTCGCATTATGCAAGTAGCATGCACATTGCTGCATGACGGAAATGCGAATGTGTATGCCCCTTACTTCATGGTAGACTATCTGCTGTGCCATGGCCTTTTGTTGTGTCAATCAATTCCCTTTTGACACCGATCTCACGCCGCGGTAACGATTTCTGAAGCGCCTGCAGCACCTTCCGATTCTGTGGAGATAGTCTTTGGTCGATGGCAACTACGCATTGTCATCATGGGAGGTCTTCCGATTGGCGAGAGGAAGGTGTCATTGTTATGTCAAGCGACCAATGAAGCACTCGCGTGGAGGCGGCTGTCCATTGCAGGCATTGTGGCTTTGTGTGCGTCCCGTATGCTGGTGGGCTTGGGAGAAGGTCTCGCTCCGTCTGCAGCCACGACAGTATTGGCCACGACCATTCCAGAGTTTGGCCCATTACTCACCAGTCACTCTCATAATCGCTGCAGCAAGAAAGCAGTGATGACTCAATGCAACCTTTCATTCCCCTGGCAAGGCTCCGTCTAGGTCACAGCTGCTGAGTCACCTCTAGCTTAAAAGCTTTGATCGGACGTGCCAGACAGCCCTGTCAATGTCACGGCTTAGGTATAGCCGCATTCTGCTGAAGCTGTTCCGCAACATCAACAGCTTATCAGACGAATTTCTAGGTCGATGAAGAGGCAACCTGTACTCTCTGTCATATCTCGTTGTCACTGTTTCCCATTTGTTGTCCTGTCAAGGGTCCGTGTGTGTGCTATGGCTGTTGATGTTAGCCTGTAAGAGGACTGGCGCTGCTGGGCGCTTGCTATGTGAGCATTGTAGCTGTGTATCAGGGAGTCTACTATTGTCTGCATTGTCAGTGTGACCGACAATTTGAAACGGGATTGCCGTCTGATAACAGCTCGTGCCTGTACAAAGACAGGCTGACCAGAAACTCTTCATGAGCAAACCTGTCAGACGTAGTGGGTGTTGGGCTTCTCGTGATGCAGACGAGAACGTGCTCGGGCAGTCACGGTTGTCTTCGGGTCTTTGGACATTGGGAGTGCGATTGGACTTATACTCTGTGGTCCGATCATCGCAGTCGCAGGTTGGCCAATCGTCTTTTACCTGGTGGGTTCTCCATAGCCTTGCGTCGCATCATATGGTTGCCTCATTGCAGAGGTGTGTGTGTGTGTGTGTGTGTGTGTGTGTGTGTGTGTGTGTGTGTGTGTGTGTGTGTGTGTGTGTGTGTGTG
>JAULKR010056664.1:0-11539 GCA_032356305.1 Prasiola linearis | reverse complement strand
CCAGGAGCGCCGTGCCGTCGGCGGCGGCACCGTCGAGGCGAAACACGATGCGGGAGCGCGCGGCGCCACGTGCCTGGACGACCGGTTCGTCGCGGGTGAGTCCCACGAAGGGCCCGCCGGAGACGCGCGCCTCCACGGGAACCGCCGCGTCGGAGGCACTGGCGTTCTCGAGGAAGAAGCCCTGCCAGCCGGTCACAGTGTCGGCCTGATCGGACGAGAGCACGTAGCTGCCCGCGCCGCTGGACCCGGTGTCGCCGGAGGCGGGGTCCCACATCTGGACGACGGCGCTGTTGAACACGCCGCCGACGGGCACGATCTGCGACACGTCGAGGCTGGTGGCAAAGGGGTTACCGACGAGGTTCCAGCGGTCGTTGACGGCGTGGAGCGGGACGGTGTAGCTGTCCGTGCCGAGTTCGCCGCCGGCGACGAGCGACGCCGCGGCCGGGCCGCCGTGCGTGAGCGATACGGGAAGATCTGCGTGCGAGTCCGGCGGCGTGCCGTCCGGGAAATCGGCGGCATCGTACATGTACCAGATCAGGCCGGTGCCGGGCGTGATGTCCGTTTCCTCGGTTTCCGGGACGAGGTAGTTCGCGCCGTCGTAGCCCGCGTAGAGGTTGGTCGGGAACTGGGGGGTGTGGCTGGGGAAGCCCTGGAGGTAGTTGAGGCCGGCGAGGTCATCGGGCGAGAGACCGCCGGCGGGCGCGGCGAGCATCCGCCACCCGGCGCCGCCTGAGGTCGTCTGCTGTCCCACCTCGAGGCCGGTGAAGGTGCCGTCGGAATAGCAACCGGTCGGGCCACCGGGGCCGTCGAAAAACTGCTGGCTGCGCGGCGAGACCACGATACCCTCCGAGGCGTCCACGATGGTCCAGCGCATCACCAGGACCGCCGTCGGGGTAGCCGGGACTTCCTCACCGCGAAGGTCTGGCGAGCTGGTATCGATGATGTTCGTGAAAGGCGTCAGTCGAGAGCTATTTGTGACCTCCACCGAAGCCCTGTATGCAGAAAGCTCGCCGTCGATGGTGGGTCGGGCGGGTAGAGGGCTTCCCAGGCCGCCGCCGTCGTAGCGAAGCCACGTGTAGTCCGTTCCGCTGACGGGGTCGGCTGCGTACGTCATCGCCGCGTCGTTGTAGTCCAGCACCATCGTGGACGTGCCCAGGTCCGAGAGGGGTGCGGTCTGCCGCGAGAGGAAGAGCGTGGCCTCGAAGATGTCGCCCGGCGCGTAGGGCCCGGCGGAGGTTTCTACGAAGGCTCCGTCGATGGTGCCGGCGGCGCAGTCTTGCGCGTAGGCTGCAGGAGCAAGGCCGACGGCCAGTGCGAGCGCGAATAGGAGACGGGTCACGGGATCGGTGTGGTCAGGGGAGGGCGTTGGCGCGGGACCGTACGCTGAGACATACGACGAAAGCGGTATGGAGAGATCAGCGCTCGCGGGACCGGGCGCGCGCCGCGGCGGGCTCCTGGCCGGTGAGATTTGCGGCGCCCGGCACCTGGCTGGCGCGTCCCACATTCGGGTCGAGGAAGACCTGGCGGTCGTCCGCGAGCACCGAGCCGTTCAGGTCGAAGTCGGCGGCGAGGTAGCCCGCCTGGCCGACGGCCGGCAGCCACACGCTCTGGCGGTCATCCGCGAGCACGGAGCCGTTGCCGTCGCCGTCACCGGCGAAGAGGGCGACGCGGGCGCCGAGGTCGGCGGAGGCGTTGGCGCCGTAGAGGTAGATGTCGTCCGCCGAAAAGTCGTAGGCGGCCGTCGGGACGGCGTCGGAGAGGGCGATGGGCTCGGCGGTCATCACGGCGAGGTGGCTCCGATGCGTGAGCGCGAGGAAGTAGTCGCCGGCTGGCGTCAGCCGGGAGAGCAGGCTCCACGCCGCGCCGTCCCACGCCTGGAGGTAGGCGCCGCCGGCGAGCACGCCCGCGCCGCTGGGCGCGAGCACGTTGATCTCCTCTTCGAGGACGCCGTCGGCGAGCGCCCACGCGCTGCCGTCCCACGCGAACACGCCGTCGATGCCGGGAAAGGCGGAGCCGGCGTACAGCGTGCCGTCGGTGTCGACGGCGAGCGCGGTCACGAAGCCGCCAACGCCCGTGCCGAGCGCACTCCATGCGCCCGTGCCGGGGTCGAACGCGGCCAGGGAGGGAGCCGCCACGCCGCCGGCGTCGCCGAAGGTGCCGCCGACGTAGAGCGTGCCGTCGGGCGAGAGCGCGAGCGCCTCTCCGGACTGGTCGAGGCCGGAGCCGAGGCCGCTCCATGCGTCCGTCGTGAGGTCCTGGTAGGCGATCTTGGACGCGTTCACGCCGCCCACGGCCTGGAACGATCCGGTGATGTAGAGCCGGTCGGTGGCTTCGTCCAGCGCGATGTCGGAGACCCAGCGGCCGCCGCTGCCGCCCACGCCGGTGCTCGTCGAGATCCACTTCGCGTCGCCGGTGTTGTAGCGTGCGATCGATTGCGCCGTCAGGCCGTCGGCCTGCTCGAACGAGCCGCCGACGTGCAGCACGCCGTCGGCGCCGAGCGCAAGCGCGCTCACCGACGCGGAACTCGACGAGGTGACGCCCGCGCCGAGCGCGGACCACGCGCCGGTGCCGGGGTCGTAGGCGGCGATGCGGCCGGCGGCGACGCCGCCGATGCTGGTGAAGTTGCCACCGGCGTAGAGCGTGCCGTCCGGCGCCACGGCGAGCGCGTCGACCGTGCTGCCCACGTCCACACCCCCGCCGACCTCGGACCATACGCCGGTGCTCGGGTCGCGCGCGGCGATGCGCTCGGCTGGAGTGCCGTCCACAGACGTGAAGAAGCCGCCGGCGTAGAGCGTGCCGTCGGGCGCGGTGGCGAGAGAGCGCACGTCGGCGCTGAACCCCGGCCCGAATGTGCTGACGGCGCTCCAGTCGCCGGGCGCCTTCGAAGCCGTCTGCGGCACGGCGCGCAGGCCGTTTGCCGTCATCGAGACATCGAAGCCGGTGAGGTCGAGCGCGGCGCCGGCGGCGCGAGCGGCGTCGACGGTGCCGTCGGGGCGGAGCAACTCGCCGATGGTCGTCTGGGCGAGCGTCGCCGGGGCGAGGACGAGGAGCAGGGCGAGGAGAAACGAGCGGCGCATTCGAGATGGAATCTGATGATGCGCTCCGCAAGGAGGCGCTGACCAATCCTCCGTCATTTTCACCCTTCAGGGATCAACGGTCTCGAGGGACTCTTCGCGCGGCGTCGGTGGCTCGTGTGGTGTTGCCGGAGCGGCGCGCCGCCGCGTCGCCGTCGGGTCGGAGGCTCGCCGCGCCGGGCACCTGCGTCTCCCGCCCCACGTTCGGCGCCCAGAACGCCTGCGTGTCGTCGGCCAGGACGGAACCGTCGAGGTTCGTGTCGCCGGGGAGGTAGCCCTCGGCGCCGACGGCGGGCACGATGACCGCCTGCTCGTCGTCGGCGAGCACGAGGCCGTCGGCGTTCGCGTCGCCGGAGACCATGCCGTAGAGGTCGAAGGCGGCGTCTTCCAGCAGCTCCACGCCCGCCGCGCCGCCCCAGATCTCCGTCGCGCGGTACATCCGCACGAAGACGCCGTCGGCGTCGACGGTCTCCGGATTGAGCGACAGGATGGGCAGGTGGTTGCGGTGATACACCGCGATGTGGTAGGTCCCGGCCGCGCGCCCTCCGAAGCGCGCGCCCCGCGACCCGTCGATGTCCAGGAGTTGTCCATTCGACCGGAGGAAGACGGCACGCTTCGTCACGTCCGCGCTGGTCGGCGTCTCGCGCAAGCCCACCACGACCCAGTCCACGATGTCCGGGTGGGCGTCGAGGAAGGTCTGGTCCACGGCTTCGGTGCCGTCGTAGGCGTTCGCGGAGCCGTCGAAGGCGGCGGCGGCGTACGGATTCGAGAGCGGGACGAGGCCGTCGGCGAGCAGCTCGGTGCGCATCGCATCCGGGAAGCCGTCCACGGTGCCGCCGGCGTAGGCGCCCTGCAACACCACCTGCGGATCCACCACGATAAAGCTGAGCAGCGTCTGGCGCTCGTCGGCGCCGCGGTACGGGTCCGTCGCAGAGCGCGCGTCGCCGTCGATGTCCGTCGGTACCTCGGGGATCACCGCGCCGATGAGGTCGAAGTCGCCGTCCATCGACGCGTCGAGCCGGAGGTCGCCGCCGGCGGCGTCGGCGAAGGCGATGGTCTTGACGACGCTGTCGTTGTCCTGGTCGGCGGAGCCGCTGGCGGCCTGGATGCAGGCGAGGTCGGCGCAGTCGCCGTCGAACCCGCTGCCGACGCGGTACGAGGCGAGCGCGGCGCCGTTCGAGGCGAACACGTTGGAGTCGTACACGAAGCGGCTCGCCGTGCTCGGCACGTCGAGGGCGAGCGCGCGGCCGAGGTTGGCGTCCAGGATGTTGTTGCGCAGGTCGAGAGTGGCGCTGGTCACCTGAGGGATGATCTCGACGGTCGCCGCGGCGCTCGCCGGGTCCGTGCTGGTGACCGAAAGGGTATTGTGGGCGAACAGCACGTCCTCCGGGTTCTCGATCGCCAGCCCGACCGTCGGGCCGTCGCCGGTCATGCGGACGGTGTTGTTGGCGAGCCGGAGCGCGACGCCCGGCGGCGAGCTGTCAGGGTCGAAGCGCTCCCACCGGATGCCGGTGCCGTTCTGGGCGACCACCTCGTTCTGCTCCACGAGCACGCTCGTCAGCGGCGTGGACGTCGAGCCGTCGCCGACGCGGATGCCGACGAAGTTGTCGTTCGAGGTGGGCACGGTGACGGTGTTGCCCCGGACGATGCCTGCCACCTTGCCCGACAGGCTGATGCCGAACGAGACGACGCTGCCGGTCGGAGCGGTGACGTCCGTGATGGTGTTGCCGATGACCTCGTGGCCGCTCGTCGCGAAGAACTCAGCGCCGGAGATGATCGCCGAGATGTCGATGGCGCGGCTGCCGCCGTCGAACGTCGAGTTCAGGACGCGGACGCGCTCGGCGTTCCCGCGCGAGGTGCTGAGCATGCCGCCGACGTCGAGCAGGGTGCCTCGGTCCGGCGAGTCGGCCTGGAAGACGCAGCCGTCGAACGTGATGTCGGAGCCGCCCCGGACCACCACGACGTCGGCGTAGGTGTCGTCCTCAGAGCGGAACGAGAGCCGCGTAAACGTGACGTTCTCGACGTCGGTCAGGCGCAGCACGTAATTCTGGAAGCTGCCCGAGGCGTCGTACTTGATCGGAGGCGTGCCGCTCTCGCCGACGAACGTGACGGGATTCGCCTGAGAACTGCCGGGCACGGGCCCCATGTCGATGCTCTCGAGGTAGAGCCGGCTGACGACGAAGAACGTCACCGGTCCGCTGACGCCGCGGAGGTCCAGGTCTGCGATGGCCGACGCGAACGTGGGATACTCGCTACCGCCGAGCGTGTAGTCGCCGCTCATGAACGGCGGCGGGTCCGCGAGGGGCGTCGCCGCCTCGTCGGCGCCGCGGTAGGGGCGCGTGGCGTCGCGCGCGTCGCCGTCGAAGTCCGAGGGCACGCCGGGCTCCGGTTTGCCGATGAGGCGGCCGTCGCCGTCGGAGCGTCCGGCGAGGTGCAGATCGGAGCCGGTCGAGAACTCGACGGGCCAGACGAGGGTGTTCATCGCTCCGGTGTCGTCCTGGTAATCGCTGAGGGTGTCGTATTCGCTGCCGTCGTAGCGGAGGCGCATCCGGCTGGGCTCGTTCGGCGACTGGAAGACCTGGTAGTCGTGGTCGGTGAGCGCGCCGGAGGCCACGTCGAGCAGGTAGCCCGTGCCTGCGTGAACGAGGATGTTGTTGACGATCCGCACGCCGCTCGACGCCGCATCGACGGAGAGCGCCGCGCCGTCGTCGTCGAAGATGTTGACGGTGTTGTTGAGCACGCGCACGCGGTCGGCGTTGACCACCTCGATGCCCGTCGTGGCCTCGATCCCGAAGACGCTCCCCGCCACCATGTTGTTGACGATTGACACCCAGTGGGTGGACGCGATAGTGACGTTCTCAACGCGGATGCCGGTGCCGCTCCGCGGGACGAGGCGGTTGCGTGCGATGACCGCGCCCCGGTTGTGGTCTTTGATCCAGATGCCGATCCAGCCGACCTCGTCCGGCGCGTTCTGGATGATGTTGTTCTCACGGATGGAGATGGCGTTTCCAGCCGACACCGCCTGGTCGAATGCGAAGATGCCGCCGCTCACATTCCGGTCGAAGTCGTTCCGGAGCACCTGCCCGCCGGATGTCGGGACGCCGCCGCCGTCGGCGTTGTAGCGCACGCCGATGTCGCCCTCATCGATCTCGCTGTCCTGGATGACGACGTTGTTGCCGTACACGTCGATCACCGCGCCGGGCGTGGGGCCGACCGAGCCGTCGTCGATGCTTTGAAACTCGCAGTTCTGGACCGTGGCGTTGTCCGAGGCGATCTGGAGCAGCGTGCCGCGGGCCTGGTTCTCGTTCGCCACCTGGAACCGGAGATTGTCGAACGTCACGTACGGCGACTTCTGGACGGCGATCAGGTACGGCTGGCTGCTCGTCGGCGTCTGGGAGATCACCGGCATGGCTCCACCCGCTGCCCCCACGAAGGTGATGGTGTTGGCCGCCGACGCGCCGGGGACCGTACCGAGCGTGGCCCGCTCGTTGTAGGTCCCGGCCTGGACCTCGAACACGACAGAGCCGGAAATGCCCTCGTTCTGGAGCGCGTCGAACGCCTCGTTGAACGACTCGACGTCGGCGCCGCTGGGGCCGAGCGTGTACGTGCCGCCGGAAATCTGGGCCTGAGCGGGTGCGGCGAGCAGAAGCATGCCGGCGAGCAGGAGCACGCGGACCGGGAGAGTTGCGAGGCGCATGGGCGGTCGAGGATCGGTTCATGCAGCCCTACGCGATCCCGCCCGACGAGGGGTCACGCGGGGGCGCGCGCGCGGGCAGAGGCCGAAAAGACTTGTGTTTCGTACGTTCCGGTCCCCTCACTCCACCACAATGTCCGACCTCCCGGACGTGCCGCCCTCGCCCCGTGCCGGGGAGGTGACGATGCTGCTCCAAGACGCCGAGCGCGGCGACGCCGCCGACCTCGTCGAGCGGCTGCTGCCGCTCGTCTACGACGAACTCCGCGCCCTCGCGCGCGCGCAGCGCCGCCGCGGCGCGGCGCCGACGCTCGTCACCACGGCGCTCGTCCACGAGGCGTACATCCGCCTGGTGCGCGGCGACCTGGTGCCGGACCGCCGCTACGTGTTCGGCGCCGCCGCGCGCGCCATGCGCAACGTGCTCGTAGACCACGCGCGCTACTACGCGCGCGCCAAGCGCGGGCGGCCCGTCACGCTGGACGCCGGAGTCGGCAGTGCAGGCCACGCCGCCGACGACGCCGAGCGCGAAGCGGCGCGCCTGCTCGACATCGACGCCGCGCTGGAGCGGCTCGCCGGCTTCGACGCTCGCGCGGCGCGCGTGGTGGAGTGCCGCTTCTTCGGCGGCCTGTCCGTGGACGAGACCGCCGGCGCGCTGGACATCTCCGAGGCGACCGTCAAGCGCGACTGGCGGCGCGCGCGCGCCTGGCTCCACACGCAGCTGGGCGACGAACTGGCGCCCGAGGGGCCGACTCTTCCGATCGCTGACCCCGGAACGCCGCCGATGACGGAGTAAGAGACGAGGCCCGCCGCGATCGTCCACCCGCACCTGTCCATGTCCGTCCCGCCCGCCGATCACTGGACCTGGGTCCGCGACCTCTTCGACGAGGCCGCCGACCTGCCGGAGCCGGCCCGGGCAGCTTTCCTGGACACCGCCTGCACCGACCCCACCATCCGCGCCGAGGTGGACACCCTGCTCCGCGCGGACGTGGCGGCCTCCATGCTGGACGTGCCCGCCGCCGACGGCGCGCCGGACTTCGTGGCTGACGTGGTGGCGGCGGAGTCTGAGTCTGGAGCCGTGCCGGAACGGATCGGTGCGTGGCGCCTCGAGCGCGAGCTGGGCCGCGGCGGGCAGGGCGCCGTCTACCTCGCCGAGCGCGCCGACGGCGCCTTCGAGCAGACCGCCGCGCTCAAACGCCTCGACGCGGGGCCGAGCACGCGCCGCCCGGGCCTCGAACGGCGCTTCGCGCAGGAGCGCCAGATCCTGGCCAGCCTGGACGATCCCGGCATCGCGCGCCTGCTCGACGGCGGCGTCGCCACGGACGGCGCGCCGTACCTGGTCATGGAACTCGTCCACGGCGCGCCCATCACCGCCTGGGCCGACGCCCGCGGCCTGGACGTGCGCGCTCGAGTGGAGCTCTTCGTCCAGGTGTGCGACGCCGCCGGATACGCGCACCGACACCTCGTGGTCCACCGGGACTTGAAGCCGTCCAACGTCTTCGTCACCGATGCCGGCCGCACGGAGAACCCGACGGCGGCCGACTCGTCCTCGAACGCCGGCGCTGCCGACGGCCGCGTCAAGCTGCTCGACTTCGGCATCGCGCGTCTCCTCGGGGACGCCGACGCTGCGGCGCCGCTCGGTGGGCCGCTCACCGGCACCGGCCTGCCGCTGCTCACGCCCGAGTACGCCGCGCCGGAGCAGGTCCGCGGCGGCGCCGTCACCACGGCGACGGACGTGTACGCGCTCGGCGCGCTCCTCTACGAACTCCTGGCCGACCGGCGCCCGACCGAGATCACAGACCGCACGATGGCCGGCATCGTAGAGGCCGTCTGCGAGCGCACGCCGCCGCCGCCGTCGGCACACGCGCCGGAGGCGCGGCGCCGCGCACTCACCGGCGACCTGGATACCATCGTCTGCAAGGCGCTCTCGAAAGACCCCGAGCAACGCTACCGCTCCGCCGATACGCTCGGCGACGAACTCCGCCGCTGGCTCGGCGGCCTGCCCATCGAGGCGCGCGCGCCGACGGCGCGCTACCGCGCCGGGCGGTTCGTGCGGCGCAACCGCGCGACGGTCGGCACGGCCGCCGCGGCGGCGCTGTTGCTGCTGGTCGCGTCCATCGTGTACGTGGTGAGCCTGCGCGGCGAGCAGCGCCGCGCGAGCCGCGCCGCCGACCACGCCGAGCAGACCTCGGCGTTCTTGGTCAGCCTTTTCGGCGATGCCGACCCAGCGGCCGTCCGCGGCGACACCCTCACGGCACTCGACCTGCTCGACCGCGGCGTGCAGCGCATCGACGCCGAACTGGCCGACCAGCCCGACCTGCAGGCCGATCTTTACGGCGTCGTGTCCGGCGCCTACGGCTCGCTCGGCCGCCCCGATCTCGCGGTCCGCTTCGCACGGCGCGCGCTCGTGCTCCTGCCCGACGGCATCGATCCTGCTGGCCGCGTCGCCGCCGAGGTGCGGCTCGCCACGGCGCTCGGTGTGGCCAAAGACGCCGGCGCGGACTCGCTCTATCAGAACGCCGTCGACCTCGCGCGCACCCTCGATGATCCCGAACCGCTCCTGGCTGCGCTCTACGCCTGGGGCATGAGCACGGCCGACAACCGCACTGGGCCGCAGCGCGCCACCGATATCCTGGACGAGGCCATCGCGGCCCACCGGACGCATCACGGCGACGCCGACACGCATGTCGCGCTGCTTTCCGTCCGGCTGGCTTCCGTGGTGCCGGACCTCGGCGACTACCGACGCGCGATCACGCTGCTCCGCCAGGCGCTGACCCAACTCCCCGCCGACACCTTCCCCCGCGAACGCGCCTCGGCGCTACTCGAGCTGGGCAACGTGCTCTACTATTCCAACGCCAAGCCCGAGGCGGCGCGGCTCTACCGCGAAGCGCTCGCACTGCGAACCGAACTCTACGGCGAACACCATCCGGCACTCGTTCAGGTCCTCAAAAGCCTCGCCACGGCCTCCATCGGCATCGACAACGGCGCCGCCAAGCAGAGGCTCGAGCGCGCCGTCGGCATTCTTCGAAGCGTGCCGGACCCGGACGGCGCCACGCTGAGCGACTTCGCCGACCTGTATTCTGCGCTCCAGAACGTATACAGCAATGAAGGGGACACCGACACGGCTCTTCGCTACGCCCAACTCTCTCTCGACGCGGCCCAAGGCTACGCCGACCCCGTTTCGCCGGCGATGATGCTTCACACGCAGCTCGTCGCCATCGCGCTGTCCAAGGCTGGGCGGAATGCTGAGTCGCGCGTCGCCTGGGACGAGAGCCTCGCCCTTACTCCTCGCGTGTTCGGCGACGGCTCTGCGGTGACGCTGATGAACCAGCTCCGCGCCGGTTGGGCCGCCTACGAAGCCGGCGACGCCGACCGCGCCGAGCGCCTGATCTCCCGCGCCGACGCGCGCGCGATGGAGTCGTTGGCGTCGTCCAGCCACACGCGTGCCGAGATCGCCTACCGCCTGGGACGGATGCGGTTCGAAACCGGACACGCCGAGGCCGCGCTCGAGCCGCTCCGCCGCGCTGTCGCCGCGCGCGACGTGCTGGGCCGCGTCGGCGTGGACCACCACCCGGAGGCCACGTCCTTCGGCCACATCGCGCAGGCGACGCTGGGGCGCGCGCTTTTCGCCACCGGACGCGTCGAGTCTGCCGAGCGGCACCTCACCGCCTCCGCCCAGGCGCTCGCCGACTCGCTTGGCGCCGGGCACCGCGAAGTGCTCGTGGCCCGAAACGCGTTGGGACGCGTGCGCAGGGCTCGGTAGTGCCTGAAGGTTGAGTAGGAGAGTGCGGTAGCGCCCTACTGCCTCGACGGTGGGGCTGCACTTCGCTGGATATGCAGTTCGGCGGATTAATAAATTGAGGTGATGGCCGGTTTGTGCTTCCGTTTTGAAGGTTTGTCGGTCTAGTTTGGCGCACATGGACAAGCTCGACGCCACCGACGCCCACCTGCTCCGCCTCCTCCAGGCCGACGGCCGCGCGAAGCGGACCACGCTCGCCGAGGCTGTCGGCCTCTCGCTGCCGTCGGTCAGTGACCGGATGCGCAAGCTGGAGGCGAAGGGCGTGCTGACCGGCTTCACCGCGACCGTCGCGCCCAAGCGCGTCGGGCTGGACGTCACGGCGTTCGTCCGCATCGTCTCTACGGGCTCGGACCGCTACGACGAGTTCGTGGCCGCCGTGACCGCGCTGCCCGAAGTCCTCGAGCTGCACTCCATCACCGGCGACGGCTCGCACCTGATCAAGGTCCGCGTCCGCAACACGACCGCCCTCGAGCCGCTGCTCGCGCGCATCCAGCAACTGCCCGGCGTCCGCGGCACGCGCACCTCCATCGTCCTTTCCACCATGAAAGAGACGCAGACGGTGCCCGTCGAGCCCGGACCACTCACTCCGTTGCCCGGCACAGAGACGGAGCGCGCCTGACCCGCTGCGCTGCTCTTACATCTTCGCTCCTGCACCCCTTTTCCCGTCCCCCGCATTCCAATGCCCGCCACCCTCACCCGCACCAACGGCCACAGCGCTCCCGCTCCGATGAACGTCGAGGAGCTGTTCGGCCAGAACACGTTCGGCCTGACGGAGATGAAGAGCCGCCTGCCGAAGGCCGTCTTCAAGCGCCTGCTCGCCACCATCGAAGCGAGCGAGCCCTTCGACGCCTCCGTCGCCGACGCGGTGGCACTCGCCATGAAGGAGTGGGCCGTAGAGAAAGGCGCGACGCACTACACGCACTGGTTCCAGCCGCTCACCGGCCGCACGGCCGAGAAGCACGACAGCTTCATCACGCC
>JAULKR010056663.1:0-39076 GCA_032356305.1 Prasiola linearis | reverse complement strand
ACAAAAAGCGTATAAGGGTACTTAAAGACCACATTCCTACTATTTCATTAGGGGTGCCTTTGGATTTGGATACGTCCGATTCTTATGGGTTGCTCACAACAACAAAATTCAACCTTAACAAAGAGGTTAGCAGGGATATGTTCAGCGATATACAGTTGATGAAGGATAACGGGCTTAATGCGGAACTATCCATAGGGTACGAGGTTGCAAAGCGCGACAATAACAACAAGTCCATAATTACCGAGTACAAGCTTTGGGAATATTCCTTTTTATCGAGCTGGGCCGCCAATGAAATGGCCACGGTACAGGATATCAAGTCCATCAAGAGCGTTTATGGAATGATGGAACTATTGACCAAAGCCTACAATCTTGATTACAGCGATACGCGATTAAAGCAGATCGAAACGATATTAAAATCACTTGACAACAAAGAGCCGTCGGAAGCCGACACTCCTACCATCGAGCCGGTTGAGTTCAAAAATAATTTATTGGAAATCTTCAAAAAATATTAAAATGGCAGATGAAACAAAATTGGATATTAAAGACATCCAGACCATTGTTGAGGAAGGTCTAAAGACCACTACCGGCAACTGGGAAAAGAAAAGACAGGAGGACAAAGCGTCCTTTGATGATAGTGTAAAATCCATTTTGGAAACTATCGAAAAGAAGGGCTACTCTTCAAAAGAGGACGTAGAAAAAGCCGTAAAGGAATCCACCGAGCAATTGGAAAAGGACCTTTTGAAACTAAAGAAGTCAGGTTTTGGGGAAGGCCAGAAAATGGGCTTTAAATCCGCAATGGCAAAGGCCCTTAAGGATAACCACGAGACCATCAACGCGCCCCATAAGATCAAGGGAAACCAGGTCATCGAACTAAAGGACATCGATTACGATGGAAACTTCCCCGGATTCGAGGATTGGCGTACGGAATTCCGCAACGACATGATTATGATCGACCGCGATATGTTCCACATGCGCGACATCATTCCTATCGGCGGAACTTCAAGCGATACCATCAAGTATCCCCGTGAAGGTGTCAAAACAGGTGACGGACCGGCCCCTTGGGCGCGTGCCGCGACTATCGCGGGAACGGATGCAAAACCTTCCTTCGAGCCGAACCTTAGCGTTTATACTACTGCGGTAGAATGGATCGCGGGTATCATGCGGCTGCCTATCGAGATGCTTGCCGACCTTCCATTCCTTACCTCCTACCTCCAGAACTTTGGACGGCAGGAACTATTGGAAGCGGAAGATGATCAGCTACTTAACGGTAACGGCACAAGTCCACAGCTTGACGGTATCATACCGAACGCTACGGCCTACGATGGCGCGCGTACCGTTCTAGTAGAGCAGATAGTTGATGCAAGTTTACGCCAATTGGGCGAGGTCAACACAGGTGGCACGGACGTTATCATCAACCCTGCCGAGCTTGTCGAGATAGTACTCAACAAAGCTGTTGGAAGCGGTGAATATGATAATCCTGCCGGTGTGGTCGGATACGTTAACGGACAGTTGACCATTGCCGGTCTTAACGTACGTAAAACGAATAAAATGCCCGATGGGGAATTTTTGGTAGGCAATTTCAACCATGCCCAGATATTCCAAAGGCTGGCACCTCAATTGAGGTTCTTCGAGCAGGATCAGGACAACGTCGTAAAAAACCTTGTTACCGTTCGAATCGAGGAAAGATTGGCATTGGCTATTCTTAAGACTACCTCTTTCGTACACTTTACGCCAAGTACATAATATAGGTTGTGTTTTTTGTTAATCGGCCCTCCTCCTAATCGGGAGGGGGGCTTTTTATAAACTATGGACTACTACAAAAATATCGATTATCTGGAACGCGAAACGGTATATTCCGCTTCGGGCATACAGTACCGCATAGTTGAGGATTTGGCCGTCGAGCCTATCGGGGTGCCGTTCTTCAAGGAACATGCACGAATAGATTTCGACACGGACGACAATCTTTGTGAGTACTACATAAGTGCTGCCAGAAAGGTATTGGAGGGGTGGTCCCAACTTAGTTTCGGGGAAAGGACAATGGGGCTTACGGCACTTACATTGCCCAAGAACTACCGGCTTATGTTCGGAAAGGTCGACACGGTTACCACGGCCGGATTTACGAATGTTGGTGACATACTAAAGGAAGGGGGCAGCGATATTGATTTGGAGTTTACAACATTGGATTGGATAGGCGACGATGTGAGGGTGGCCATTTCGAGATATGCGGCAGGGCTTTACATCAACCGCGAGAACGTCACGGACACGAAGTTTTCGGGCCAAATTTTACAGGACGAGGCTAAGAACATGATAAAACATTTAAGAAACATTACTTTATTTTGAGGGCGGGCGAACTTAGGGAAAAGATAAAGTTACAGCGGCCTACAAGGGTATCGGACGGCAGTGGCGGTTTCGACACTACATATGCCGATATACTCAACACTTATGCAAAGGTAGTAGAGGAACGGAGCAACCCCGAAATGGTGGCCAATCAAGAGAATATTATTAACTATGTTCATTTTGCGATAAGGTACAGGCCCGAAACGTTCATTAAAATAGCCGATAGATTGGTATGGAGAGGTTTTAATTTTACGGTAAACAATATCAAAGTGGACCCGATGAGGACACGTATAGATATTTTCGTCAACTCTGAAATGGAAACCAGCGAAAGATGAAGATAAAAATGACATTGAAGGGTAATACGTCAATGTTTGATGACTTCAAAAAGGAAGCTAGGAAAGATGTTGAGAACGAGATATTAAGGACTACGGAGGCAACGGCTGACGCGGCCAGGGTAGCGGTGAGGGTGGATGCAGGTTTCTTAAGGAACAGCATTACCGATGAAGTTGACGGAATGGAAGGCTTGGTCAGGGTAAGACAACATTATGCGCCCTACGTGGAATTTGGAACGGGCGCGACCGTTGACGTACCGGCAGGATTGGAAGAGTACGCGATGCAGTTCAAAGGAGCTGGTATTAAACAGGTCAATTTGCCGCCAAGACCGTTTTTGTACCCCGCATGGAAAACGGAAACGGTAAAGATGGTCGAACGGCTAAGAAAAAAGTATGAACGTAAGTAAGGCAATAAGAACGGCTTATTATAGCGCGTTATCCGGGAATATAACACATAACGGGAACGCCGTACCCGTTTACGATAGTTTTGCGGTACCGGAAGAGGTACCGATGCCTTATATAATATTGAGCACGCAATTAGCGGTACAGTTCACTATAAAACGGTGCAAGCGTTATGACACGAGCCTATTAGTGGATATAGTGACGGGGTCACCCGACCCAAAGGGAAGGGGCGACGCGGAGGATATAGCGGAACAGGTGGACGATATTATAAACCCCGACACGTTCATTGATCTGGATCTAAGCGCGTACGGATACCAATTGGGAAACACGACATTGGAGAACGACACGGACATTACAAGTAAGAACAAAAACGAGTACGTATTCAGGAAACTTTTGAGGTATAATCATTTAATAGTTAAAAATTGAAATCATGGCAGAAATCTTAGGAAAAGAAATTGTATTGAGCGTTAACGTAGGCACGGCCGCCTCGCCCGATTGGCTAATAGTCGGTTGTGCGGAAAGTGACGGTTTTAGCGGTAGCACCGATTCCATATCGGTATCGAACAAATGTATAAGCGGGTTCACGAAAAATCTACCAGGCGATAAGTCTTGGTCGTTCTCCAATACGGCGGTAATGCCAAAGGTTGCGGAAACGGGATTCATTGAGTATGATGAGCTTTTTGACCTTTGGAGCGGCGATAGCGAGGATGGTGAGGGCGAGATTACCCAATGGAAATTGGAGAACCTTCCCGGAGCGGATTTCACCTACTACCGAATGGGCAGGGGCTTTATTTCAGACCTTGGCGAGCAGGTCGATGCGGGTGATGTATTCAGGACCGATATTACCATCACGGGTAACGGTGGTGTTGTAAACGTAGAGTCCACATGATAAACAAAAAGCTGGAGATAACCCTGGGAGGTGAAAAACGTCAACTTTGGTTCAACAACTTTGCGGTATTCGAACTCCAGAAGATGTTCGGGGTGGACCAAAAGGAGGTTTTGGGCAAGGTTATGGCGCGCGCGCAGGACAACTATCTTTTACTTATATCCGACCTTGTCAAGGCGGGGCTCAAAGGTCATGCATACGCAAATGATGAGGGCGGTCCGTATATAAAAGGGCTTAACGCGCTTATAGCCGAAGGGGACATGTCCGAACTTGTAAAGGTCTGGGAGGTATTCTTCGAGCACATGGGCGGCAACATCGAACCGGATAAAAAAAAAGCACCGGTAAAGAAGAAAGCGCAACCGAAGAAGAAATCCTAAGTTTCGCTTTCGGGGAAATGGGACTTGATCCCGAGGTGTATTATAGGATGTCGCCCTTGGAATTTTATTACGCATCCAAGGGATATATGCAGAAATATTGGAAGCAATGGGATATGACACGGCATTTAATGTACACGGTGGCATCGACGATACCTAGCAAGAGCAAGATGCCGCATATACAAAGGTTCATGCCCTTGCCTATAGATAATAAGGAGGGTATCACGTCCGAAAGGGCAAAGGATATGTTCCAACAGATAAAGAACAAGATAAATGGCGGTAAAAGAACTTCAGGCAAGGATAACAGCGGACACATCAAGTCTGGAAAGAAGCCTTGATACCGCACAAAAGGCATTCGATAAGCTAGGCAAGAAAATCAATTCCCTTCAAAAGGACATTGCCGACAATATCCGCATATCACAGGGCTACGAAAAAGCGATAGCCGACCTTAACCGTGAACTAAAGAACGGTAACATATCCCAAGCTCAATACGAAAAAGGACTACAAAGGCTAAGACGTGACGAAAAGGAGACGGGCATAGCCACCGACCAATTAAGAAAAAGGCTATCCGATCTAAAAAGGGAGCAAAGGGAACTAGGAGCCGCAGGGATACAGGGCGCAAAAGGAATCTCACAGGTAGGCAAAGGTGCGGCAAATGCCGTTCCATCGCTAACATCTTTCAGCCAGATAATACAGGACGCCCCATTCGGGATACAAGGGGTCGCCAATAATATAACACAGCTTACATCACAGTTCGGCTATCTACAGAAATCGGCGGGCGGTACGCGTGCTGCACTTAAACTTATGCTCGGTACCCTTGCAGGTCCGGCGGGAATATTATTGGTAGTAAGTGCGGTAACGTCCCTTATGGTAGCTTTCGGTGACGAACTCTTTTCATCCGCGAACAAGGCCGAAAAATTACAGAAAAAACTAGAGGAGCTTAATGATTCTTTCGATGCCGAACTAAGGCTTTCCGAAGCGATAGAGGAATCCCTTGAACTTCAGGGAAAAAGCACGTCGGACATATTAAGGGTGCGAAAGGAGATAATAGGCAGACAGATTCAGGGCCTGACCAATCTTATAGAGGAGCAAAAATCTTTGCTAGAAATACAGCGTATAGAGAACGAAAGGGTATCCAATATGGAAATTTTGGCACAGGAGGCCAAAAAACTCGGTAATTTCCTTCTTGCCGCCGCAAAGACCGCGTTCGACGTTACCTTGGGGGCCTCCATAGCATCCGCCGAAAAACTTTTGAATTTCGAGATAGACCGATCAAAATACCAAGCGGCATCAAAAGAGGACAAGGAAAAGGAAAACAAGCTACAGGAGCAGCTAAACAATCTACTGGCGCAACAAAAGGAGCTTCAGAACGATATACTAAAGACCAATAAGGAGATACAGGCCACGATAAGGCCAAAGGTATCGGAAGTCGATACATCGGCGTTCCAAGGTTTGGCCCCATTGGATGTAAATACAAATATATCCGCGGACACTTCGGGTCTTACGGTTCCCGCTCCGGACATAGACATCGATGCGTATGCCGCAAAGTTGGACAACATGAAGGCGATTACCCAACAGACATCGGGAATCCTTCAGGGAACTTTTGGGAAATTGGCCCAAGGTATATCGGGAAGCCTTGACGACTCCGCTAGTAGTTTGGAGCGTTTCACGTCATCGCTCGCTACAAACGTACTCAGTGTATTGGCTACTTATGCGGCACAGGCAATAGGGGCGGCAATAGCCGGCGGGGCATCTTCGGGAGCTGCGACCGGACCGGGAGCGATAGTTGCCATCCCTACCATGATAGCGGGCCTTGTAGCGGCGGTATTAGGGGCCTTTGCCGCGATACCAAGTTTTGCAACGGGCGGCATAGTCCCGGGCGGCAGTTTTAACGGTGACAGGATACCCGCTATGGTCAACAGCGGGGAAATGATATTGAACGGCAAACAGCAATCGAAACTTTTTAACGCGCTGAACGGAAACCTTTCGGGGCTAAGATCGGGAAGGGAAAACTACGAACTCAACGCAAGCACGGTAATAAGAGGAAGTGATATATACCTATCATGGAGCAGGGCGGAGAAAAAGAACAATAGATTTTACGGTAGATAATGGCATACTCCGAAAAATATTATCATGCTTATTGTAACTCATTGGGTGATGATTGCCGAGTGTCCATACTTGAACAGGATTACGAAGGCGCAACAACCGAAGTCGAGGCGCAGGAAACCCCGTTCCAAAAGGAATATGAAAACTCATCGGATTTCAAGTTCGAGCCGATACGGGCCAGCAAGGGAACGTGCAACCTTGTCTTCGGTAACGGTATCGATTTTGAGGAACTTTGGACCGCCGACGAAAGGCTTTTTAAAGTGGAGCATTACATAGACGGCCTACTTGATTGGGTAGGGTATGTAATCCCAAACGGGTTTTCCTATGACTTCAAGGGCGGTCTTTATTATGCAGAGGTCGAGGCATCGGACGGTCTTGCTTCGTTAGCGGACATTGATTTTATAGACCAGGCGATAGACGACACCTATGGAATTAGGGACCTTACCTATAACGACGGTTTCCTTTTCCCGTGGTCGCTTATTGCCACGGAGATACTTAGGAAACTGGAACTTGACCTTGACCTATGGACATGTGTGGACGTTTACGAGCGCACAATGGACACCACTGGGGATACAAGGGACGCGGACCCTTTGTCCGCTTCGATGGCAAACGTAAAGACTTATATCAACAAATCCGATAGAAAGGATATACCGTACTGGTCGGACGAAGGTTCCGCAATGAACTGTAGGGAGGTATTGGAGAACCTTTGCTATGTGTTCGGGGCGAAAGTCTATCAATCAAAGGGGGTATGGCGCATAAAAAGGATAAACGCGGATGCCGATTACGGTAGCGGGGCCACACAGAGATATTGGAGAAAATACAACACCCTTAATGTTTATCTTGGATACGAGCCAATAAACGAAGATATATCCATCCCTTGCGCAACTATCGAAAAGGCAATGATAGGTGAACACACGATGCAGATGGACGATGTTTTCGGGGCGTTCCGCATGAACTATGAGTTTGCGCTTTTACAGGACGGGGACACCCCGCTATCATTGATAAAGAACGGTGATTTTTCGGTATACAACAACGATAGCAAACTTGCCGCGCCCGAGCATTGGTTCCGATGGCGCGCGCCAAATCAATGGCATTTGGGGATGCGTCCCAACACGGAGGCCGCAACTATGGGAATATCGTCGACAGGTGTAGAGATAGGGCGACAGGACCCCGCACAGTCACAAAGCAATATCGATAGGGTGGCGCATAGTTGGAACTCGTTAAGGTACGGGGAGACCATAGAGGTAGTCGAGGGAGACCTTCTATATCTTAGTTTTGCCCTTAAACAGGCTACTATGGCCTATATCCCTGGTCATGGAATCGGATACCTTGGATTTGCTTTCAGGATCATGTTGTTGACGGCAACAGGGGAAAACTATTTTTTAAGGAACGAACCGGAAAGCGAAAACGGCAAACAATACCTTACATGGATAGAGGGTGATGGATATGACGAGAACAGGGATATAAAGCTTGTATACGCTTTGTACAACGGTATTCTGATGCTTGGGGAAGAAATAGAAGAGGATGTTGACGATGCGACCTCTTTCCAATGGCGTAAATATAATTCAAGGATAGCCCCTGCACCGAAATCGGGGACAATACTGTTCGATATACATGGGGTTCTTTCGGGCGAGGGACAGGCAAGTCTTAACTTTCCTAAACTTGAACAATATCTAATACCCCACCACGACCCGGAAAAGACAGGGCCAAGGATGGTGTATACCTTGAGGGATGAAAGATACCAGCCTTACGGTGGTCCCGTTCCCTATCCGATAGTAACGGATATCGATCTGGGAAGGATACCGGACCCTGACCAATTTGCCGAAAAGAGCGATTATAAATACGAGAACCCTAACCCGAAATACACTTTGGAGGTCGAGCCTATCGAGGTAATGAACGGGGATACGCCAGATGTTCAGCATGTATCAAGGATAGACGTACCCAGCAACTCGTCGGGGAAAAACTTTTGGGACACCATTGATAATAAATATGGTTATTCGTCTATTGGGCTTATAACGGTAAAAAGCATAATGAACCTTTATATAAAGCCTTTCAGGTTATTGGAGGGGACTGTAAAGGCACCGGGGGCCACATATGACACCCGTTTTGAGTTCGAGGCGTTGCCGGGCCTTAAATTCATGTTGCTACGTGGTACTTTCAACGAAAAAAGAAACTATATAACGGACGCCACCTTCTTCGAGATATCCGACATTGCAATACCACAGGGCGGGACCGAGGGAAACAATTCACTTGAACCGGATTACGCTCCCACGGGATTAAGTAGATGCACAAAGGATGTTGACGACCTTAATACCGGAAGGGTAGAGATACAAAAACGAGACTTGAACCCCAATAGCCCTACGTATAACCAAACGGTTTGGGAGGATTACATATTGAACACGGCAACCTGTCCGATAGGGCAGCCTACCCAATATTATTGGGGAACGGACGATGTATCGCTCGAGGTAGGGAACCTTGAAAGTCTTGGATATACGGAGACGGACAATGGTGTAAGGTGTACTTTTGACAACCCTGGAGGTCAATATATCTATTTTTTGCACATAGAAAGTCTCGGGCTTGTGGAGAAGGTAACAACGGAGCCACAGGTACAGATAGTCAGCGATTTTCAGTATCTTGCGGATGTTACGATAAATGGTTATATCTTTAGGGTATTGAGACAGGACTATACAACGGCACAATTTCAGGATTTTGACATAACATTTACATTCAACTAATGCCACAGAACGTAGTATCCCAGTTTAAAAGAGCCTTTGGCGCACCTATAGAAACGGATAGGAGCGTGGCGACCCCCACTGCAAGGAACGCCATAGCCACGTCTACAAGATGGGAGGGGATGTTGGTATACGTTGTATCAGAGGGAATCACATACGAACTTAAAGGGGGTACGGACAACACGGCATGGACACCTTTTGGGGGTGGGGAAATCGGGATAGAGGGCATTACCTTTGACCCGGATACGGGACTTTTAGCAATATCGGTAGAGGTAGGTCCCGATATTACCGTTGACCTATCGGCATATACCGTTTTATGGATAGACGGTTTTCAGGTCAAGAAAGGTGTCGGAAACACCAATTACACGACCATACAGGCAGGGGATTATGTAAGGGGATGGGACGGTGACAGGGACGTTGCCTTTAAAGTGGACGCCCTGCCCTATACCACGGAATCCAATAGGATATATTCAACTAACAACGGCCCCGGATTTTAAAATATGAAAATGAAAAATATAATAACATTGTTCGCTTTATTGTTTTTTGCGGTCTCCTATGCGCAGGTACCCAGTGTAAGCGGTATCGATTTCAGGGAGATAACCACTACACAGATGAACGCCATATCATCCCCTGATGAGGGCCTTACGATTTATAACACGACTACAAAAAGTATATGGTCGTACAACGGTACTATATGGGTGGAACAGGTCGGAGGTGGCGGCGGCGGTACGGACGATCAAGACCTTGACCTAACAGGAACGGCCCTAAGCATAGAGGACGGGAATACCGTAAATTTTACGGGATGGGATACCGATTCATCTAATGACGTTACGTTAACGGGAGCGCAGACCATACCGGGAAATAAAACATTTACAGGCACAAATACGGAATTTAGGTCAACGACCGGCACCGGACCTACTTTTTACAGTATCGACGGAACAAGGTATATGAGGTCTGTTTTTTCAGGCTCAAACTCCTGGAGCCTGGACCCGAACGGCAGCGGTGACGCGATATTATATAATTTCACTTTGAATAGATGGATTATTCCCGAAAACTCCGATGTATTTTTAGACGCTTCCGGTTTTGATGGAAATCTTACGACATCGGACAATACATTACAGGAGGTCGCACAAAAACTTGATGATTTTTCTGGCGGTGGCGGCGGTACGGACGACCAAACAGCTACCGAAGTACCTTTCACCCCTAACGGTTCGATTGCGGCCACTAACGTACAAGCTGCAATCCAAGAGGTAAGGGACGAGGCCGGTTCTAGTGATGTAAAATTGGAAACGTCAGCTTTGGCCGATGGCTATACGGTAGTTGCTACCGATGGCGATAGCGGCAAAACGACCAAAGTATACAATGGCGTAGATGACATTCTAATATCCATGTCCGATGTTTTCGAAATAGGCGAAAAGATGATCTTTAGGCAGGCGAACAGCGGAAAGATACAGGTCGACATGAACGGCAACGGCATCAACTGGCAGACCATAAACAATTCCGGTTCGGTAACCATTTGGAAATATTCAGGCGGGTATCTGCTCGACGGTAATTATGAAGTCTATACTCCGCCCGTGCCCGTAGCCACACAACTTTATACGACCGCCAACGCCCTTGCCATAGACGACGAAGCCAACTCCCAGACAGGTGTAAGCGAAACCGGTGGGGGCGCAATAAGCACAATAACCGGGAGCTCCGATACGGGTACGTATTTCCTAAGGCTGACAGGTGACGACGGCGACAGGCTCAACGTAAATGTTTCGGGGCTTACCATAGGTGAGACCTATACAATAGCCATAGCCACAAAAACCAATATTTCCGCACTTTTCAATGTGTGGACAGGTTTCGAGGCCGAGGGGGGCGGAGTTGCAGACCCACAGGACGGTGGAAGTCCACAGGTATTCAGTAATACTACATGGCAGACCTATACTTGGGATCTGGACGCGACCGCAACGAGCGGAATCATTAGGGCGTTTTTGACCGGAACCGGCACCCTTGATATCGATTCATTGAGCATAACGGTGAAAGAATGAAAAGACTTATCATAATAACATTGATGTTCGCATCGACCTTTTTAGGTGCTCAAGTATACCCCGGTGCCGTGGGATTTGGGTCGCAATGGACTTTCCCGACAAATTACGAAGTTAGGATAGTAACTGATTTAGGGGATAACGGCTCGGGAACTTTACGCGAAGCCATCGAGACTCCCACAGCTACCGATGCAGTCATAGTTGTCTATAACGGACTTTCTGGCACTACACTTTTGGATACGCAGCTCAATCTTGGCCTATCAAAAAAATTGTACATCGAGTTCGGCACTAGTACCAACGGCATCATGCTACGAATGAAAAGCGACGTGAACGACCCTATATGGACGCGTGGCGGTACTATTGATGGGTTGATAATACGTAACGCCATAAGTGCGCTGGGCGAGACCACAAGCAGACCCGAAACGATACCCCATGGGGGCGAAGGGCAGCCCGGTAGCGGCGACTCCGACGGCGGCAACGTGAGCGGCGATAATGTTACGTTCGTAGGCAATGCACAAAATATAATTTTTGACAAATGCCTTTTTAAGTGGTCTACGGACGAACAACTGAACCTGTTCTCGACGACAGACATCACGATACAGCGATCGATTATATGCGAGGCACTGATGTACGCCTCGCATAGGTACACCACGGACTCGTCAGATGGGGCATACTACAGACCCCACTCTATGGGAATGATAATCGGACAGACCACGACGGACATCACTCTTTACAAAATCCTTTGGGCGCACAACAACCAAAGGAACCCGCTTTTCGGAAACACCGGGGGCGATCAGCGTACGGAAATGGTCAACAATTACGTGTACAACTGGGGCGACAGCGGCTCCCTGTTCAATGAAGACGACGGCATATTGAGCATAAACGCGATTAACAATGTTTACGACATGGGGCCAAATTCCAGAACCAATAGAAGGCCTATGGGGGTCAGCCCGAACAATGAAGGTGCCAACGGTGACGACATACATTTGTACGTCAGGTCGCTATATGCCGACAACTATGGTAATGATTGGGATTTGGTCGCCTATGCCGACAACGCCTTACTCGGTGCCAAATATAATAACCCGTTGCCCGAAAAGGTAAAGAAATACACGCCCCACAACTTTCCCCTGGCGAACGTGCCGAGTATGTCCAGGTCCGAGATAAAACAAAAAGCTCTTGAAGAAGCCGGTACAATATTCAACTCCCCGACGGAAGTACGCATAAAGAACCATGTCGACATCGGTACTGGGTCCTTAATAGACGACCCGGTCGACGTAGGGGGCTACGAGGTTATAGCCTCGGCAACCATCATACCCGACAGCGACCAGGACGGCATACCCAACAGCGAAGAGGCGACTTGGGGCGATGATACATGGGGATATCTATTGAGCCGAATGGACAGTGTACCACCAATAGACCCTGGACCAAATCCCGTTCCCGGGTCCGATATATTGAACAGAAGAAACGCGATTTTTGGTATAATAAATTGACATGGAAACCCTTAAAAAATAAAAAGATGGAAGAAGATATACAAAGATTGAAAATGGAAAACGAGCTTTTACTGGCAAAGGTAAAGGACTTGACCAGCAAAAGACAGGGTGCCGAGAAATACTGGGTAATAGCCACAAGGATTTTCGCTTTTATAATCACGGTACTACCGTTCATTCCGAACCTTCTTTTCTTTATCGGTCTAAAACCCGAAAAGACCCAAATAGGGACTACTGAAATATTCTTTACCGCAATAGGTTTCGCCTTGATGTGGGGGAGTGCCAACTTTGGAGAATGGGCGAACCAAATAGGAAAAAAAATGATAAACAAACATTGATAAAAAAACGGAATAAAAAACCTACTTAAATTATTAATTCCCCCAATCTAAAACAATAGTGATAAAAAAGCTAAGATCAAAATACGAAAAAGGATTTGAGGTATTCGGACATTTTTTCTCATGGCCGTTTATCTACAGGGCGGCGTTGGTGGTCTTGAACCTTTTCCTTCTTTCGGTTATCAGGTACCAGTCCATACGTATAGAGCAACATGCAATAAAGGCGATCGAGAACGAGGCAAAGGTAAACGCCCTAGTGATGAGTAATTCTTATTATCAGGCCGAACGCAATAACTCCGCCAAACTTATCAACGAATTGCCGAACCCTTTCTGGAAGCAGGAATATTTCCCCGCTACCAACCAGATATTGATGATGGACTACAACGAGGCGATGTGGGTCGAATTTTTGAAGCCTATGAATCACCCTAGGTGGTATTATACACTAAAACAAGATAACGAAGTTTTCCCACCGGAACAGGCAAAAATTTTCAGGTCCGAAAAAATGGAGCTTATCCGAAAATGGATGGCCCAAAAACCGGATAGCTTGGGACGTAGACCCGCAGTATTCCAACCGTATTCAAAAACTTGGGTCGGACTTAACGGCGATAATAAATCGGAAGGCTATTGGAGGTCTGTCGATGGCCAGGACGGACATATATTCGTGTACGGCGGCACCAATTCCCCAAAGGAACGGCAAGATATAAAAATAATGAAGGTAATTTTTAATAATCAATAACTGCTTAATGGCATACCGAACGCCATTCAGGACACTATAATTAAAAAATAACATTATGTACGGGGCAAGACTTAATATCAACATACTTATAATAATATCGGTAATGACGGGCGTATGTATGGCCGTACTTTCCTTTGCGCCATCATGGAGCCAGTTCGCGGGAACGAAGAACGACCCTATGCTTTACGCCACGTTGTTCTGTATCGCTTCCGCATTTATGATTTCATCCTTTAACCATCCCGACCACGAAAGAAAGGTAGGTTTCGGCATACGATGGGGGCAATTTAATAGACTTACGGCCTACTTCTTTGGTGGGGTCATAGCCTTTAGCGTAAACAACGAGATAGCATGGGTGGAGACGGCACATTTGATATTTACGGGACTTGCTATCGCTACGGGATATGTAGGGATGCTTTTGTACCCGGAATCGAAACGGGGCAACCTTTGGTCTTGGATAGGATTTATAACAGGTGTCGGGGGTTTCTTGGCCGGTTACTTTTTCGGGTTATGGTCTATCGCATGGGGCGAGGTAATAGCCTCAATACCTTTGGCCGCACAAATGTCATACACTTTAAATTTTAGGAAATGAGCTGTACAGGATTGGTATTGGATGAACAATGTCTCGACATAAGCGGGGGAACCTACGTTTTCGAGGGAACAAGCGAGGACACGGATTTCGTTAACGATGCGAAAGCGGAACTTTACATAAGACATAAACTTATTGAAACGTATACGGTCGGGGACGGGATTACAATATCCGATTATAACGGGAACCCAAGGCGTATACAAATAGATATCGAAAATATTCCAACTGGATACGTGGGACATTATATGTACCTTTACGTAAGGCCAACATCAGATGTGACCGATCTGATAACGGAACGTATAAGGGTGGTAAACAATAATTCAAAAAGATAGCTATGCAGTTCACACGTATAACAAGGGACAAGGTATATGAATACGACGAGGCCAATGTTTCGGGCGAGATATTGCAATATGTGCTGACCGCTACCGAAGGCCAACAGACCTTCCAGTTACAGGGAAACCCTACATATATAGGTCTGGAACTAAATAGGTCGGGGCAGATACCCGCTATCGACTATACCTTCGTTTCGGGTGCCGACACTTTCCAGACTTCGGACGTAAGGGACGCTGGGGATAAACTTTTAATAACAGAATACCCATGAAAAAGATACTTTTTACGATACTTTTTGTATATAGCCTGGGGCTGTACGCCCAAAACCCCGCACCATTTAAAAACGGCATAAAATTGCCCAACGCAACCGAACAGGATACATTGGCGCGTATTCCTGTAATGGCCGAAGATGGCACTATTTCAGGATTTGTTTTTAAGGCGGATATTGCAGGGGGCGGCGGAGGTGGCAACGGTGCTGATGGTCTTGGGTGGACTGGCGGGTCCTACAACGGCACTACGGGAGTAGTTACTTTCACTAGCGATGACGGTCTTGGGTTCACCACAGGCGATCTACGGGGAGCGGACGGGGCAGATGGTGAAGATGGAGAGCAAGGCCCACAGGGCGTTCAGGGAATACAGGGAGAAGATGGCCCACAAGGAATACAGGGCATACAAGGTGTTGCGGGTAACGATGGTGCAGATGGCGCGGACGGCAAAACCGTACTTAACGGAACGGCCGCACCCACGGGCGTAACGGGTGTAAACGGGGATTTCTATATAGACACTTCAGCGGATGAAATATACGGGCCTAAAACAGCGGGTGCATGGGGTTCGGGCACTTCTTTGGTAGGGCCAGCGGGAGCCGATGGCGCGGATGGACAGGATGGGGCGGGAGCGTCCTATTCTTTCGATTCCCCGTTGAGCGAATCGGGCGGCACGGTAACGATAGATGAATCCGGTATTACGATAACCGAATCACAGATAAGCGACCTTAGCCATACCGTCGATACCGATACCCAGTTAAGCGATGCCGAGGTAAAGACCGCAATCGATAGCGAATACCCGGATTTAGATACGGATTCGACCGATGATTTCGATGGGGATTATGACAACCTCACGAACAAACCTACTATTACCGATGACCAAGCTTTATCACAATCCGGAAATACGGTAACATTGGAAGATGGCGGTTCGGTCAACATTTCAACCACAACTGCCGTAGCTGCCAATACGGCAAAAATATCTAACGCAACCCATACCGGAGACGTTACCGGAAGCGGTGCTCTAACTATAGCTACGAACGCGGTCACCAATACCAAGATAGCGGCCAACGCGGTGACAGTAAGCAAGATAGCCGATGGTTCGGTAAACATCGCAAAAGTAACTTCTTCGGTCGCAACTTCGATAGGACTTGCCAACACATCTTTACAGACATCACAAAGAATAGACGACGATACTTTTGCGACCGCTACCGCAACCAATATTCCTAGCGCCGAAAGTGTAAAATCCTATGTTGAAGGATCTATTTTAGTTCCGATAGAAAGGCCTTTGGAAACTTTTACGGCATCAAGAAACCTTATTGCGGCCGACCTATTGAAAAAGATATACAATACCGCACCGGCCACATTAACCATAACCGAAAATTTCGGGGCAATGGATATAGGCGGGGTACAACAATTGATAATCGATGGTTCCATACTTACCGTATCCGCTGTATCTGGCGTTACACTCGACGAGGTTAATGGCGGGTCGGTACCATTAGGCAACAATTCGGCGACTATATCCGCTTTTATTCTTAAAATAGGGGCTAATTCTTATAAAATACTATAATGACAGCAAGGGCCATTCTTTTTTTTTTACTTTTTACGATTACCTCTTATGGGCAGTTCAGTAATTTAAAGTACCGTGACCTTCCCACTGAGCAAGAGTATTATGAATCTACTTTTGTACCGGCCTCCAACGCTGCCAACCTACAAACAATTTTAGATGCCAATGGAAGTGTAAGACTTGGGGCAGGTGACTATTCGGCTTCGGGTTCAATTACTATATCGAGCAATCAAAAACTTTACGGATGGTTCGATATTACCGAACTCGGAGGTACTCTTACGATTGCGGCAGGGGCAACTAATTTCCATGTCGAAAAAATAAGCTGCTCTACAAATGATATCGTATTTGCATCCGGTGCCGAGATATCGAACGGCTACTTCAAGAATATCCGAGACATCCGTTTTAAAAGTACGGGCGGTAGTCTTGAAAGCATAAACTTTGTAGATCTCCAAAGATGTAGGCCGCTATTCGATATGAGCGCTTCGGGCTATATCCGTAATTGCGCGTTCATAAAGATGACCACTCAGAACGCATGGCCGCAGACACAATTTCTTGGAAATACAACCGATGATAGTTATGGAAATGTAGAACTATGGCGAAACTATCTTTTTCCGAACGGTGACGGTGGCGAATACACCAACCTTTTGGACCATACAATACTTGGTGTGGATGCGGAGTCTTGGAATTCGAACGGTGACGCTACAAAAGGCCTTATATATGTCAGAAATGTCGGTAGATTTGATTTTATGGCTACAAACGGTTATCAAGGGCCGACACGTCCCGACTATATCGGCCTTGACATCCAAGCGGATAATTTCAGGATGTACGGATCAAGGTTCGACGATGAAGACGCAACGCCATCGATAGTACGTGATGGCACCAATATGATAACCTTGTCATCAAGGTACGATGTTCCTACGGTAGAAGTACCTGCCAATTCTACGGTATTGAACGGAATGAAACATCTTGACGGTGTTTTGGAAGTCAACGGTATAGATACCCCTAGCATCTTCGGTGCTACAAGGGATACCCTTAAAAAAATGCTTTCAACCCCGATATTGTACAGGCTGGAAAATCAAGAAAGACCGTTCATACCGCTGCCTGTTTCATTGAACTGGAAACAGGAACGCATAGGAAAGCCAAGCGACCATCTAGAGATACAGGCTTTGATAGATTCGGACAATATAGCCGAATTGGAAGAAAGGGTATATTATATTTCGGAGCCTTTGAATATTGAGGGCGGTGAAGGTGTTATAGGCAAAGGACTTTCCAAGACCATAATTATAGGTATTACCGATGACTTTCCATTGTTCCAACACCTAGCGGATACTTCTACGGGCGTTATTCAGGGCGTGGAATATACTATGTCGCACATGACCCTATTAGGTGGTAGCGCGGGGCTTTACGTTACCCACACAGGAGAAAACAACCTACAACAGACTTTTTGTAATTTCGAGTACATAGCTTTTAGGGAACAGGCGGTCGGAATGCATTGGGACCAAATCTACGGTTTCGACAACAACTTTCTCGACAACGTTTATTTTATAGATTGTGGTATAGGGTTCTTTCAAGACCCCGACCCTAACTATTCGGGCGGCGACACGCCTATAATGGCCTATATCGATAAAACCGTATTTTTTCAATGTAAGTTCATCAATTGCGGCACCGGTCTTTCTTTGGTAGCTGCAAGGCCCAACAATAGTAACGGTTGGATAGACTGCTATTTTTACAATAATGATACCCCGGTATTCCAGAACAACAATTGGAACAATGTATTTATAGATTCACATTTTGAGTATACCACAGGTGAAGATGTAATAGCGGGAAACAATCTTGAACTTACCTCTTTTTATGGATGTAGGTTCAATAATAATGATGTAGAGGAACTTATTCACGGTAAGATCGTACATATTGAAAACTCCGTGCTTGAAGATAACGTGCCTATATTGGAAACTGGCGCAAACAGACAGTTGTTGGTGACAAATTCAGAGGTTGCGGGAACATTGGGCGATGTAGACGATGGCATAATCTCCAATTCGATTTTTATAGGAAATGAAGCCCTTAACGGGCCTTTGGTGAGGATTACCGACCAACAACCTACCACCATAATAAACGGTGCCGAGTTTTCTGAGATTGTAAACCAGTACAACTTTTTCATTTCATCCGATGGGTTTACCACCGCGGATGTGCAGACTTTTGATAATGCGTTACCAAGCGGCACTTTTCCAACGGTATTCAATGCTATTGCGGATGGACAGGTCGACGGACGCTTTAATAGGCGAGATACTAACGGCCCTTCAGGTTCTTTGATAGTAGGCCCGCAACAACCCGGAAACTTTTTCGCATATACCGAAGGTTCAAGCGCGGCCAATAACTCGGTAGAACAATCTTTTAGGTTCTCAATGCTTGCCCCTAAATCTTACAAGAGGGAAAACGGCCTTAGTCTTACCGCTAAAGTTTCCTTGACAAGGTATACAGAACACGATGCAAAGGTTAGAGTTTACCATAGGCCAGTGGGGGGCGATAATACGGACTGGATACTTGGTAGCACAGGCCCTAACACGTTGGGCGGATCTACTTTCGTTTGGCAAGATTGGAATGCCAAAGACTTTTTAGGCCCTGGCGAACCCGTCGAACTTCTTTTTACTTTCGAATCCGGAACTACTACGGCGGTATGGCCGGCAAAGGCATTCTTTGACAACGGTATCGACAACATCCAAATAGTTGAAACGGAATACGATATAACCGGAACCGCAATATTCGAAGATGATTTCGAGAACGGTGTTTCGGTATGGAACGCGAACGGCGAATACAACGCAGGGGGTGAGACAAATGCCACAAGTAGTATCCAAACGGATGCAAGAAACATAAGTCCTACACATGTATTAAGAATGAGGGCCGATGATATTGCTACTCCATCCTTTTCACAGACCAATAATTTCAGGTACGATACTTTTGATACGGAAAACGATGTGGTTTTCAAATACTCTATTTTCATGCCACAGATAATAGATCATGAAAACAATTTTAACAGTTTTACGAACCATTGGCAAGTAAAAGGTTCTACTATAGACAATACGACCCGTAATGATCCTTTTTGGATTATAGGAATAGATAACCGTGGCGGTAAGAATGTAGGAAATCCTAATTATCTAACGCTTTCATATCTTGGTCAATTCTGGCCTGAATTTGGTATAGCGCAATACGAAGTCGATGAAATCGTACAGACCAATATAGAACTGAATACATGGCACGAAATTACCATACGCTATAAGAAAGATCCGATTAACGGGCAGATACAGGTATATCAGAACGGCGTACTTACCCATAATGTCCAGAACGTAAATACAGATCCTACAAACCTTGTGCCCAATCTATTTTCATCTGTAAACAATTACGGTTCCGGAACGATATCTAAAGATTCAGGGGGTGCATCGACAGGTCTTGGATATTCGGATATATTGGTAGATAATTTTGGAATTTATGAATATGCGGGAGACGGTAGCGAAATACCTACATCTACGGAAGCAGAGGTGGTTACGAACCTTATAGCTGAAAATGCCGCCAAAAAAGGAAGCTCAAGCACCACGACAAGCGGTTTAAATACTGTTGGAACCGTTACCATGATAGCAGATGATACTGCCCCACAAAACGGCACGCATTCCATAAAACTAACAGCGGACGCGGTTTCTTATGGCACAAGGATGTTCGAGGGAGTAGTTAATCTAGATCCTTCCCAAGAATATGTTTTCGCAGGTTATATGAAAGCCAATGCCCCTAACCATCTCATTAACATAAGGGGAATATATCTCGATCAAGCTGAGGATATAGAGATTACGGTTCCGAATGATGGGGAATGGCATTATTTCGAGGAAACCGTAAACACCGATGAAAGTGATGTGCAGATAAGGTATCATGTAATGCTTGAAACTTCGGGAGCGTCAATAGGTGACAGCATAGAAATAGACAACCTTCGTTTTGGGATAAGGTCCAACTAATGTGATGTTCTGAAAACAAATAATATGAAACATAGATTTCTTTTGGTAAGACTTTGGCAGGACAATAAACAGACATTCGGTTTTATGACCGTTTTCGATAACCAGAACAAACCCGTTTACGGTTCAATAGTCATCGAGCGTGGTCATGTCGAAGGGGATCATTACAATAGTTGCTTTCAAGCGGGAACATATCCTTTGGTATGGGAGTGGTCGCCAAGATTCGGGGAAATGCTATGGGAGGTAAAGAACACCCCTAACAAGACCGAATGCAAGATACATGTAGCAAACAGTTGGCACCAGTTACAGGGATGTATATGTCCCGGAATAAAAGCAAAGGATATAGACAACGACGGATATATCGATGTTACCAGTAGTAGACTGACACTTGATCAATTGCACCGTTCCACAAGTTCTGTAAAGGAATCGGTAATCGAAGTACAGGAATGGTTTTGAAAAGAATGGTACTTATAATAAGATATTACTAATATGAAAAAATACATACCCCATATATTGTCGTTCGTGGTCGGTGGGATAATCTGCATAGGAATATACCGTCTTTTCGTTCCAAAGCCGAAACCTGAATATAAGGTAAATATAGAAAGGTTGGAAAAGGTGGCGTCAGAATATAGGGAAAAGATAAATACCCAAAACAAATTAATCAAAGAACTGAACGAAAAATCCAACGAAATAGAAGTGAGATATGAAACAATTATCAAAAATCCTGTTCCTAACCATGTCGGTGATAGTCTTGCAAGGCTCATACTCGCAAGATACAGCACCCCTAAGCCGTGATAGCATAAATCTGGCACTTGTATACGGTGCAAGGGCGGTTGAGCTGTTAGATGTATCGAAACGGATTATAGAGAACCAAAAGGTAACCCTTGTTCTTTACGAGGGATTGGCGGAAACAAAGGATTTAAAGGTCGAAGTACTGACAAAGGCCATTACCTTAATGGAGAAAAGGACTTGGTGGCAAAAGGTCTGGGCTTGGTTACGAGGAGCAATAGTTGGGGGTGCGGTCGTTTTTATCGCTGTTTCTGTTTAGAATTAACAACCCATTTTTTTAAAATATGACTCCCAATAGACCCATCCTTTTTTTGTTATAAATCCCCAACATCTTTTATATTTTCCCATTATTACAAGTGATACGGCCCTTTTACCGTTTACAAGTTCAACCCTGTGTTGATGTTCTGCGGAACGGTATAATATCATTCCAGGCCATTTCCTAGACTTTCCAGATGGAGTTTGCTCATTGTACCCCCTCCATAACAAAAGTGATACAAAAGGCCATGGATGGTCGTGCAGGTCATCGGCATCGGACCTATGAAATATATGTAGGCAGATTTGAAAAGATTTCACCTGAAAAAGGGTATATCTGGTTAGATATGGCTTATCGAAATCCCCTCTTGATTCACATCCGTAAATTATCTTTTTCTTTAGTATTTTCATTTTTTATTTGGATTATAAGGGTAAGTGAAAACAAAAAGGAGGGCCGAAACCCTCCCCTTAAAATTACTGCCTTCGTGTGGTTTTGGGACACATGGAACGCCCGTTTGCACAAACCTCCATTTCCGTTGCATCCGGTTCCGGTAAGTCGTTCATTTCATCCTTGGAACATCCAAGGGCAATCATTGCGATAAATAATACTAGGTACTTCTTCATAATTAAAATTTAAGGGTTAAAATAAACTTTCTTGCTTGGCGTACTTCTTATAACGGGTTTCCGCATGTTCCAAATTAATTTTTGCCTGTTTAAAATAGCTGTCCTTAAGCTCTATGCCAATCGCTTTCCTACCCATAGACACAGGGCTGTAAACTTCACTGCCAACTCCCATAAAGGGAGTTAGAATAACCTCATTGGGGTTGCTGTAAAGCTCAACAAGCCTATCAATAACATCCAATTGTAAAGGATGCACGTGCTTCTCGTCGTCCTCTTCCCTACTATCCCTAAATGGCAGAACGTTATCGATACGGATATCATCCCAAACGGATGAAGCGTACCGCTGCCAAATGTAATGGTTCAACTTTGTTATATTGTCATCTTCGTTCTTTGCGTTGAGATGTTCCCAAAGTTCCGTTTCGTTGAAACTGGTTTTATTGGCGTTGTTCCATGCCCTTAAAATATTGGGTAGGATTGGGATTTCACCGGCATACTCGTTAATACCGAACGGATGCGTTACGGGTACTTTGTTTTCGCCTTTCTTGGTAAAGACAAGTATGTAGTCGGGCATAGCGGTAAAACATCGTGTAGAGTCCTCTACGATGAATTTATGCATCAGTGATTGTACCATTGTGCGCATTCGTACTTTTAAAGGCTCTTTCCAAATGGTAATACGGTTTCGGTATTCAAAGCCATATTTTAAATGGATCTTAAGTATCTCATGTGGGAAATCCCAAAGCCTACAGGTATTATCGAACACGTCCGTACAATGAACGGCTGTTATGCGCCCCGGCTTTGTTACCCTCGATATTTCCCTTACCAAAAACTCGTAGTGTTCTAAAAACTGTTCCTTGCTTTCGCAGTTGGACATATCGTTAGGGGTCGAAGAATATTGGTAAAGGCCAGCGAACGGGGGCGAATAGACCGATAGGTCTATACTTTCTTTTTCTAAGGATGGCAATACCTCGAGACAGTCTCCATTATAAAGGCTATAATTATCCGTGTGCAATTGATCTTTTACTTTCATGCGAATTTTGGTTTTAGTATTTGTTTGTTAAATTCCTTTGTGTTGTGTATAAATGATTGGTTTACGTTATTAACGAGATTTCTATGTAGCTCGATAGCTTTTTGTGTTTTTTCATCAAGGGCCTGTATTACCCTAGTCTGTCCATCTGAAATAACCATGTCTATTGTAACATCCCTTTCCTGACCGAACCGCCAAAACCTTCTTATAGCTTGATAATATTGTTCGTATGAATATGTAGGGAAAAATACGGAATGGTTGCAATGCTGCCAGTTAAGGCCCATACCGGTCATCTTTGCCTTTGTTACAAGTCTTTTTATTTCACCCGCCGCAAAGGATTTTAATATTTCCTCTTTTTGGTCGATGGACTGACTGCCTATAATTTCAACGGCATCCTTATCGTTTACCCTTAATATCTTGCTTTCTTCGTTCCGGTTCACCCAATACACTGACGTTTTACCTTTTGCGAGTTCCATCGCTTTTTCACATCTTTTTTCGATGGTCTGTTTTACTTCGGTACGGATTTCGTTGAAGTTCTTTGCCGGTCTATTGAACATCTCAATCTGGCCATCAATCTCGAAAAGGCTTTCGTTCTTAACTATGTGTTTTTTTGTAATAAGTTCCGGCAACACATATTTTTCATCAGAAAAACCTAGATCGCTGGGCATCTTACACATAATGGACCACTGGTTTACCCATGCAAAGAAATCCTTTTCTGCGTGTGGTTTTAAATAGAACTTTTCACCTATGTTCCTGTTTGAACTGTCTATACTGCCTTGGTTGTTCTTAAAGAACTTTCCCAACATATCCATATATCCCATGTACCCTAATGCTTCGCTGCTTGTACCTAGTTCTATGAAATCGTTCGGGCTGGGGGTCGCTGTGCTAAGAAATCGATATGGCAGTTTTTTTATGAACGATGTAATCATGTTCTTTATCTTTCCGTCGAAATTCTTTAGTATCGAACTTTCATCGCATATCATACCTACAAAATCGTTGGGATCAAGATAGTGAAGGCGTTCGTAATTGCAGATAACTATTTTCTTGGTATGTTTTCCGTCCTTTGTTATTTCAATATCATCTGTAATATTACGTTTTTCGGCTTCCAACATGAACTGAAAACTAACTGCCAACGGTGTAAGTATCAAAACTTTTTTATTGGTTTCCTGTACTATGTTACGGGCTATTGCAAGGGTAACAAGTGTCTTTCCAAGGCCGGTATCCATAAAAATACCTATACGGCCTTTCCTGACGGATTTTTCGATTATGTGATTTTGGAAATCGAAACCCACTTCCGGAAGATAATTTGGTTTGAAACCAAAATCCCCTATAAGATGTCTTTTACTGTTCAAAAAATCCAAATACTCCATTGTCCTGGTCTTTAAAATGAATAAAAAAAGCCCCCTGTTTTGAGAGAGATACATATAGTGTCTCCCAACATCGACCAAGACATTTAGGAAAGCAGGGGGCAAAATTTGTTGTGCTGTGATTTGTCTTGGTCAACTAATCCGTTACAATATTAAAACAAATATTCGTTATAAAAAAACTTTGCGGTAAATATTTCACCAAGGGCAGTCATCGTTACCGTTGACCACGTATTCAAAATCTATCCTTTCGGTTATTTCCATTAGCTGTGACACGGTTTTACTGTCGGTGGCTACCCTATACCCTTTTTTGTTACCAACGTCTATTAGGGGTAGTTTTTTAAGCGAATAGCCCCTTTTATTTATTTCCTGGGGAAGTTTGTACAGCTCTTTTTTAAGCCAACCGTATTTTATGTTTTTGTAATCGAAACCGTATTTGAATCTTAATACCATATTTTTATTTTTTTACCATTTTGGGTACGTATATACAATTGTTAGGGTGCATTAGGTGTATTTTAACTCAACCTTTCCGTTATATAAATCCACATTTATAATTTCAATTTCTTTAGGGTAGTACTTTCTTCCGTTAAATCTGTTCATAAACAAACAGCTTCCCATACTTTGGTTTTTGTTTTTTATGAAATTGAAATGAAAATGTTCACGGTGTTTATTAACCTCAAATTCTGTGAATACATAATCAGTTTCTACAATTATTGTCTTTGCTTTTTTATCTACTTTTTCGCTTACCATAAGAATAACGCACCCTAACAATGTATAAAAACAAAAGCCTGATAAGGTGCTTAATTTTAAAGCTTTTGCGTGTTTATTAATTTGTTTTTAACTCAATATTACTACCTTTTTACGGCTTCAATTTTTATACTAAACGTTACACAAGTATATAAATTAATTCCATAACAATGGTAATTTATGGTAAACTATTTTAAAATAAAACTTTTATGTAAATATATTTTGTTTATCTTTGTGATTGAAGACGGTCGCAGCGTCAATTGGAAAAGAATTAGTTGGCCCATGCTAACGAACACGAACCCCGATTTAGGCTGCGACCCTAAATACGGGGTTTTCTTTTGGCTAAATACTTTTCGGAAAGCCCTTATCCCAGATGCAAGAAAAAGACAAGGGCATCAGCGTAGGTACAAGAGGTTTTCTCGCAGTCAGGCATACAAACTTTAGATGTGTGTAAACGACCTCAAATGATAGCATTGTTCTAAAGTTGTAGCTATCTGTCTTTGAAAAGCGACTCAAAACTCAAGCATGAGCAAGTTTTTTAATGAGCCATATTTCCCTTAGGGGAGGTATGTCTTGTTGCGATCTAAAATCTAAACGAGCAAGTTAAATAATAGTATTATAAACATTAATCATTAAATCAAAACAAAATGAAAAAACAGGATTTAATAAAACAGCTTGCCAATAGGATTAACCAACCTCATGTAATAGAAAATTGGATTAACAAGATTGAAAGAGCTGCATACAAAAAAGGTTTTGAAGACGCTAAAAATACAACTCAAATATCTTGCACTTTAAACATGACCACTTGTCCTAAAGGTTCCATTTGTAAATACCCACATTGCCATTTATAGGTTATTTGAGCAGGGAAAGGGGGTAATACATATAATCAAAGTAAACAGTTAAACCAAAACAACAACTAAAAAAAATGGATACAAAAATAACGATTGAAGAATATGTTGCGGCTTCAAAAGTATTGGAGCAATATCATATACAGGTTAAAGAGAAAATTGAAAAAATAAATTCGATAGAACCGACCAATAAAACGACTTTGAGAAGTTGGTACGGAAGAAATCATTGCAGTCCAAGGCTGATGACTGCTTTAAACTACATTTTTAGTAATACAGAAATATACAACGTTCATTATATTGAAGATATTGAAAGAGAAACCTTCTTAAAGGTGAGGGGGTCTGGATATAAAACTTGGTTGGAATTTGAAAGATTAAGTAAATATGAATTGTAAAAAAACAAATGAGAATTAGCGAACACATCCCCAACGTATCAAAATACTCCATACAGGGAAAGACCGGTACTTGGATACTGGTATACTACCCTATATTGATAGACGGCTATTGTGGGAACCCCTACGACGAACCCAGGGCATTGATGCAGAACATCGATAAACCTGGTTTTTGGTTCAATGAAATGCCGTTGAGATATATCGAACCAAAATAAAACTGTTAAAGTCTTATACAACTATTGTTTATTAAATAATTAATTATATATTTGTTGAACAATAAAATATAAGGCAATGAAAAAACAGTTCTTCCAATTATGCATGGACAACCTAACAAGCCAAGAGGCCACTACCGAAACGGTGGGCCTAAAGGGAACGTATAAAAAATACCAGATAAATTTCCACGGACACCTGGACAACAACTTCGAAATGATAGTTGAGGACTTCGGAAAGGAAAAATCCGGTAAGTGGATACCGATGCTACCGTCACAGACGCAAGTGGACCAAATGTCCGAACGTTTACAAATTGAAGTGGACAAAGTATACCAAAGCTCAATTGAACGCCAAGAGGAAGCGGACAGGCTTAGACAGGAACTAAGGGACGAGATAAAATACGGGCGACCCGACACACTTTATAACGAATTTTACTAAAGACCATGACAACAATAGAATTTTTGACCGAAAAAATGAAGGAATGCCATAGTAGTGTAATATGGTATTCCATGATAAAAAAACCCGACTACATAGATATCTTCAATATGGAGAAATCCAAACAAGAGGCAGCAATGTACAAAGATGCCCTAGCAAAATTGTCGGTATACGAAGATTTCATGAACCCTAAAACCGAAAGCCATGTTTAGAATAGGAGAAGTAATAAAATGCAACGATGATTCCAAAGGATTGGTTTCTGGAATAAAGGCCCTTGAAAAAGGAGAGACATATATTGTCGTATCCAAACAAATTGCCGCAAACGGAAAAAACGAAATCGAGGTTGATTTAAAGGGCACCGGTTTTTGGAATTCATCAAGGTTTATATCCCTTGAACTTGATTATGAATTTGTGGAAAGAATCATAAGGGAAATATCCGAAGGAATAAGCACCGATCTAAAACAACTGTAATGTTAGATAAAATAAGCGAATGCTATTCAAGACTTGAGAACAAAGGGGCTTTCTGCCACGACCTAAGCATAGAACTTGCAAAGGAGGGATGCACCACCAAAGGGCATAGTATATTCATCAATTGGCTAGGTTCGGGGAACATTCCAAAAAAGTATCGGGAAAGGGTCCTGGAGGAGCTTAAAAAGGCCTTGGAGAATCAAATAAAGGGGCTGCAAAAAATAATAGAGGATTAACAGGGAACGCTATCCGAGAAGCGTCAACTAAAAATAGTCAAATGTTGTTCTAGGCTTTAAAGACTGTTCGGTAGCGTTCCCATTAAAAACAGAACCATGTTAGAAATAAAGATTAACGCAGAGCATCTTTTTACCCTTTCAAGTAAGCAGGACTTGATAAACAAAGTTCCTTACATTCTTCCTGAAAAAACAAGGGCCGGAGAAGAATTGATATGGGTCGATAATAATAACGATGTATTTGAATTAGGATTGGATTTCTTGGTGGCAGAAAAAATAAATAGCTATCCATGTAAAGTATACAGACCCCAAAGCGTTAGTTCAAACCCAAAAAACAAATAATACCATGCAGGAAAAACAAGTAAAATCGATTTTATGGGCTACGGCAATATTCTTCTCGATAGCCACGGTAATAAGCTTTATAATATACTTCTCGATATGAATACATCAACAATAATGATCATAACGATAGCCGCATTCGGATTACTAGCATTGGCACTTCGACATATATCCAAGGATGAAATTTACGACATTGACGAAGAAGCGGAATTTTGGAAGGAACGACATAGGAAAGCTAATAATAAATAACGCCGTTAGCGGTTTACGGCATCTTGAACCGCAATATAAATCAATAGTTATGAGTAGAGTCAACAGAATGGCAAGCGGTTCCCAAAACCCCGCCACAAAATTCTTCCAATGGAAGAGCCAACATCAGAAATTTGCCTATTACGATAAAGAAAAAGGGGAGAATATTTTTATCGAAATGCCCTTTAAATTTTTGGCATTGGCAAGGTATAAGACCGTGAAAGGATGGAACCAGAAAAAAGATGGAAGTCTGATCGCCAACGAGGTAAAGGACCTAAAGGACACTATTACCGTAAATTTTTACCCTAAGAACGGGGACCGCTACGAAATAGCCAAAGGACCTTGGGCCGACATCAAGGGCGAAGTGGACGCATGGGACGGAAAATATACCGAAAGCGTTTATGTAATGTTACAGGACGGGGAAGTGGCGAACCTACAGCTTAACGGGGCATCGCTTTCGACATGGTTCGAGTTCCAAAAGAACCGTACCGATATGTTCTTCGACAATTGGGTGGTTGTGAACGGGTTCAAGGAAGGAAAACAGGGGGCGGTAACATATACCTTTCCTGTTTTCGAGTGGGGAACATCCCTATCCAAGGAACACCAGGACCTTGCCGAAATAGCCGATAAGAAAATAGAATCATATGAGCAGGGATATTTCGGTGCAAAGGAAGATGACAATTCCCAGACACTTTCAAGGGAACGTAGCGAGGTGGACAAGTACGAAGCGAGACCTACCGCTCCCGTAGATGCCGAAATCGATATGCACCAGCAATTGGTGGATGAAGAGGATGATCTGCCGTTCTGATGGGAAAGGAAATGTTCGTAAGGATGCGGGAAGAGGATTACGCCCGCATCCCTACCGAACAAAGGCAAAAGTTCCTTAGTGAAAGGGTTATTATACCCGACCAGCACAAGGAACTTTATGAGACCGATCCGGTATACAAAGAACTTTACACAGCGTATCGTACTGCAAAAAAGAAAATGGAAAACTATAAATACGAAAAACGACACAATGTTAAGAATAGCGGCCATATTAAGTAGTTTCCAAAGTTTAAAGGATAAGACTTTAAAACTAACCTTTGAGACCAACGAACCTACACCAGAGGAGGTAATGATGGTATCAAGGCTTTCGCAGTCATTTGGGTTCTTGGCATTTAAAAAGGATGATTTCAAACAGGCCGAAATCGACGTACTGGACAATCTTAAAAGCGAATACGAGGAAAAAGGCAAGAGCAAGGCACAGCGATTAAGGGCAGTACTTTATAGGAACTGGGAACAATCAAAAATGGGCTACGATGTTTTTGATGATTACTATAACTCAAGAATGGAAAAATTGATAAGCCATTTTAAGCAAAAACTCGACTAATGGAACCGTTAACAGAGGACGAAATATACGAAAGGACCTTCACCGATGACATGGAAATATTTATGCCTTATTACCGTGCAAGGTTACTTGAAATGAGACAAAGGGATGAAACGGAAAAAAGGGATTGACGTGAAGCTTGACGACGCATGGAGCCTATTGGTAAAACTTAGGGCCGGTATGAAATGTGAGATACCCAATTGCGGTAAGACAACATTGAACTCGCACCACATATACTCAAGGTCAAAGAAATCGACACGATGGCACCCGGAGAACGGTATTTGCCTTTGCGTGGGCCACCATACCTTTTCGAGCAAGTTTTCGGCTCATAAGACACCTCTTGAATTCACCGATTGGCTAAGGGAATACAAAGGACCCGACTACATGGATAGGCTTATGATTAGGGCCAACACTACAAGCAAGCTGCATGCGTTCGAAAAGGAAATATTACTGGAAGAACTTCGTAACGAGATTAAGGAACTACAAAAACAATAGATGAACCTACCACCATCGAATACCGACATACAGGATATACTACTGACCCTGATAAAGAACAGGGCGGTAAGCCTTGTGGATTACCCTAAATTAGCGGGATTCCGCACCCGTATTTCCGATATAAGGGGTTTGGGCATAAACTTCAAGGAAGCCCGAGTAAAGGCCCATAACCATAGGGGGCGTCCATATTGGTACGCCTTCCACCGAATAACCGAAAACGAGCGTAAAAAATGTATAAAAGTGTATCTGGGGATGCACGGTATAAAAACGGAGAAATGAGAAAACCACATAACACAACGGCAAAAAGACGGCTTATAGAAAAATTAAGGCCCGCGCTAAGTTATCAGTATTGGGAAAAAAATAGGAAATGTGATGACATAGCAAAGGATTTCGGGTTTCATAAAGCAACCGTTAGGAACTCGGTAAACTGTTATAGGCGCAAAGAGGTATCAAATCTTTACGGTGGAAGGGAAAGCTTGATAATAGTACCTAAAAAGAATCTAGGCGAATCCCTGAACGTTCTTAGGGAAATGGGAATAGATGCAAGGTTTCCATCGGTAAACCATACTTTAGAGGAACGTTACGAAAGTAAAATAAATATTGAATAAAGTTTTGTAGTTTAACGAAAATGTTATAGTTTAGCATCATGGATTTCAAGAGAATTATAAAAGAAAGGGGTCTTAAATTGACTTGGGTTGCCAAGCAAATAGGTGTTAATGAAAATTCATTTAGAGTTTATCTTATGAAAGAATCTAAGATGCCTGTTGATGTAGAGGATAAATTGAAGGTTTTTTTATCCTAGTTTTTTTGATTGATTATTAACGATTTCGTTATATACGATATGAAGCTAACCAAACGTAAAGGATTTAATTTTTTCAGGTCATACTGGGATGTTTATAACGAGCTGAACGATGAGGATAGGTTGGCTTTTATAGACGCTCTTTTAAATAAACAGTTTTTAGGAGTGGAACCGAAAGGATTAACTGGAATGGCCAAGTTTGCATGGATAAGCCAAACTAATAGCATTGATAGCCAGGTAAAGGGTTTTGAAACTAAAACAGGTATAAAATTAACCCCTACCGATGGGGCTACCCAACCCCCTACCGATGGGGTAGAACTAACCCCTATCCGACAAGTAGAAGGTAAAGGGAAAGGGAAAGTAGAAGGGAAAGTAGAAGATAGCGACGAAACTAAAATTTCACGTTTATTCGACCTTTTTAAAAAGGAAGTAGGAGAGGGTGGCCACGATTCCGCAATAGAATCATTTTATCGTCGGCACAAACTTAAAAAAGGATCATTAACGGAATTGTTCTACGGATTCAAGGATCAATTGATTATCGATGGAAAGGTACACAAAAATACATTGGAGGTAAGAAAGCATTTTGGAAACTGGTTAAACACCCAGGAGAGGGTCGGCAAACTATCTAAACACCAAACAATAAAATCGGCAGGTTCGTTATGAGTTTGGCAAAAAGAATAGACATATCCAATTTCGGCAAAGAAGAAAAAACGGATTTCCGAAAGATACACGATGAAAGTTTTGTGGATGTATCGCTTGTACTACCACCTCCACCGGTAGCCTTGAGCCTTGGTACCTACATCTATAAGGGCAATAATTATTTCATCCCTTTTGGTACATATGGAAATTTCAGTTGTCTAGTAGGCGCGTCAAAGTCGATGAAAACATTTTTAAAGTCCGCTTTATTGGCAGGATATATCGGGGGGCAGTCACAAAACTATTTCCCGAGCATGAGGGGGCATGATGTAGAGGGCAAGTTCATTATAGACGTTGACACGGAACAGTCCCTATGGCATACGCAAAGGGTCGCTAAAAGGGTTTGTGAAATGGTAGGGGCCAATTACGAAATGTACAAGCCTTTCAGCCTACGTAAACAGGACGCCAAAATAAGGTTCGAGTTCATAGAGTGGCTGATGATGGAAAGCGAGTATCGAAAAAATATAGGATTGATAGCAATAGACGGGGCTGCGGATATATTGGAAAGCGTTAACGATCTGGATATTTCAAACAAAATAGTACAGGGCATGATGAAATGGACCGAGGTAAGTAACTGCCATTTAGCAACGGTACTACACCGGAACCACGGGAGCGAAAAGCCTACCGGACACCTTGGGAGCGCAATAATGAAAAAAGCGGAAACGGTCGCATTTGTGGAGCGGGTCGACAATCTAACAAAGGTAACCCCTAACTATTGCAGGAACTATCCCTTCGATGAGTTCACTTTTGGGCTGAACGATGAACATTTGCCATACCAAGAGCAAGATGAACAGGTGCAAACATTTATGTAATGACAATAGAAAAAAGTTTACAGCGTATAGAATGGCGGTTTTCAAGCGGCAAAAGTTTTACGCCCAACCAAGGGGATATAGAGGCTTACAATGAAATACTTTCCTATGTCTCGGAAAAGCAGAAACGGAGTATCGTAGATAACCAATTGTTCGGGAAAATGTACATTTACATGCTTGGTTTTATGATGGTGAAATACGATGCAACCTTTTTCGATAAGATACCACAAAAGGAACTGCACGGGATACTATCAACAGACCCAAGGGAACTGATAGAAAAAGCTATAGACCATCACAACGATTTGGTACTTTCAAAGGTTACCGATATAGATGATTACGATCCAATGACGTATATCGAAGCAAGCGAAAATATTAGGGTAATGGTCAACGCGGCAATAAATGAATATTCACCTAAACATCTTGAAAGGGTATGAAAAAGCGACCGTTCAGATACCCGCCCGAAGAACTGACCTTTAAAACGTCCGACGGAACGAAATATCTACATTACGGACGCGATTTGGTACAGGGCAAGGTATTGGAACACGTAAAGAATTTAAGTACGGGAGAACGCACGACAATGACCGAAAACGAACTTATAAAACTAAAGGAACAATGAGACTAGACCCCAAATATGTAAACCACGTTAACATATTAAACTCTTACCTCGAATATTTCGGGATAGAAACAATGATGTGCAGGTAACGTATCACGTATATGAAAAGTGCGATTTATTAAAAATAAATATTTATTAAAAACAGAAATAAAAATGGATAAAGTAGTAGAAATTTTAGTTTTTATTGGAACAGCAGTATTGATTGGGTTATTAATGTCTTTGCCTGTAATGTGGTTATGGAATTGGTTAATGCCTAAAATTTTTGGATTGATAACCTTAACTTTTTGGGAAGCACTGGGTTTAACTTTATTATGCGACATCTTGTTCAAAAGTTCATCTAGTAGCAGTAAGTAAGCACACTAAAATAGCAAAAACAATGAAAAAACTAATGATTCTGGCCTTAATGGCCACAGTAACGATAAACGCACAAAAGGAATTTGCAAAAAGCTCGATAGGATTTCAAACGGGTATGAGCAAACTTGAAAACGTGGTCGATGTGTCATACGGTAATTGGAAACTGGACTACAGGTTAATGATAGGACCGGAGTGGGGCGGTAAGGTCGAGGTGGGCTACAACAGCTATCATCAGTACCAAATAGCCGAAGCATCGATACAGGCCGTTTTTAACATCGGTAGGATTATAGGATGGGAGGGCGATTTACCAAATACCACTCTTTTAATATTCGGAGGCGGGGCGGTAACCGACAGTAAAAGTCCTACAAATAATTTTATAATCCATCGAGACAACCATTTTAATATGGTTCAGGGGTTCCAAATAGAGCAAAGAATTACAAAAAGGGTATTTTTAGGATTAGGGGCAAACCTAATGCCCGGCATAAATAGTAGGCCAAAAAACTTGGGCGGCACCGAAACCACCAATAAGTGGGAGTTCAACGCCTTTGTTACTATACCGATACTTAACGGACACAAAGAGCATGCGGATTGGTACATTCCCGAACCGATTATAAACAGTAGGGATACTACCATAGTCGAAAACCATTACCACGAGGTTACAAGGATGGTCGATAAACCCTTCACAACATACATACAGTTTGCGTATAACGACTTTAAACTAAAGGATGGTAGCCAAGGCAGGGCAACCATAAAAAACGCATTAGAAGCGTTTAAAATAGGTGATACATTTTTGATTACCGGATACGCCAGTGAAGAGAACGGAACGGGAAACCCAGATTACAACACTGAACTGTCAAGAAAACGCGCTCAAACGGTTAAATCCTATCTTATAAGCCTTGGGGTCGACCCGTTGGATATAGATATAGAACCGATGGGAGCTTTGTACACTTGGGACGGGGAAAACATAGAATTATCAAGAACGGTTAAAATAGAGATAAGATGAAAATAAAATCTATATCAGAAGCATTTTCCATGCAGCCAATAACATTAGAAATAGTAGAAAAACCAAATTCTTTTGATCCGGAATCATCATTGGCCAAAATAGAGTTAGAAGTATTGGATGAGTACACAAATGTTTATGTGGGGTATAATTTCTACGACAAGAAATTATTTCAATACTTAGCTAAATCAGTTAATGTACATTACTATTAGAGTATTTAAAATAGAGATAAGATGAAAAACAGAAAATTCAAGTTCACCGGAAGATTACAGGTAAGCGGAAAACAGTTTGAAACCGAAGTAGAGGCCGCATACAGTGAAACCGCAATAGCGATAGTAGAAAAGAAATACCCTACTTTTAAGTGGGTGGAGATAACCGAATCGCTATGAAAGAAGAAATCATAAAACCAAGGACAACTTCGATATACCTAACATCTGCAAGAAGTGCAAATAATGGTTCGCTCCCGATGAAGCTGAACTTGATAGTGATTACAGGTATGGGGTATGTTCGGAATGCATCGAAAAATGTTAAAGTTTGATGTTTTTGTAAAATAATTATATAAAAATACCTTGCATAAGGATATTAATTTGTATATTTGGGTATAATTAAAAACATAAAGCCATGATACGGACCACTTCACTTAAACATTACAAGGAATTAAAATCAAAAGGTATTAACTGCGAACTCGTAACAAAGCAAAGTTTGTCATCAAAATAAAAATAATGTCAAGATCAAAAATATCCCTATTAAGAACCCAACTAAAGATATCCAATAGCTGGATAGCCGAAAAGATGGGGTACGCAAGTCTAGCCAGCTACAACAAGAGCGCAGGAAAGAAATACATCGAGCGTACAATAGTAGCGGTACACGAAAAGACCAAAGAGGTAAACCAATAAAACCAAGTCTATGCTACAAGACACCTACGGAGAGGAATATCTAAACTTTTTAAAGGGCATGAACGACATACTTGGAAGTTGCGAAATAACGGAAATGAACTATAACTAGAAAAAATGAAAACACTTGACTATCTACACGACATTACATTATCGATATTAATACTAACTGCCGCATGTATCTATTGCGCCATCAGATCAATAATCAAATTATGAAAACCTACCAAGTACCTAAACGCAACACGAACACAAGGGCCTTCTTTTATTTCCTTATAACCGTTTTCCTTTCGATAATGGCAAGCTGCTCAAAGGATTTCGAGGGCATACACCCAGAGGAAATAGGCGTAAGGATAACATTTATAGCACCGAACGAGATACCCGAAAGGCTAAGTACAAAGTTCAATATACGCCCTACCTACGGCACCATGTCAACGGACAGGGGAACGTACCGGTTCGACATAACGGATTCGTTCGACCGTGGTTTCTCCACCATCGTACAACTACATGAGGGAATGCATAAAGTAAACGATATATCCCTTTACAATGCGATAGATGAAAACGTAATGTACATGGAGGAAAAGAAAGAGGACACGTCAAAGGGCAGCGGTGTGGTATCTTGGATAGGCGGAACATGGGATTTCAAAGGTTCCGATACAGGGCATATCATGCAGGTTTTTTATAGGTAACGTTGGGTCTATGAGTAGTTGCGACATTGAATAATAAAACAAACTTAATAAAAATGGAAGAAGTAAAACAAATTATCAAAAAATACAAAGACGTAGGTGCTAAAACAGTATCTATCATAGATGTAGCGGAAATCATAAAACTGTTGCAAAAAGAGAAAGAGCAATTACTTATAGACGGTGTTAGTAGCCGTTCTATTGAATTTGGTAAATGGCTTAATTCTGATTGCAATGTAGGACGTGGACTGCCTATGGATAGTTGGGTAAACTTTGAATTAGGTAAGGTAGATACTAAAGAAGCCTATAGACACTTCTGTGACTTGAATGGCTACTAACAATTGTGTATAAGCACTCAAAATGGTAAAAAAATGAAAACCCTAATAATAGCCCTTTTAATATCCTTCCAATCATTCTCCCAATCAAGTATAACGTTCGTAGACCTATCCAAATACCTAAGTATCACCGAACCTCCCGACAACGGTATAATTAATCTCGAGCACAACGGTATCCTGCACGTAATGGATTTCAGGATAACCGAATCCAACGAATACGCCTTTGCAACTCAATACATGCACATACCCGCCAAAAGCGTCCTACTTGGCGTAAAGCTCTACAAGGGCAGGGATATTACCCACTACACGGAAATAAGAACGGAACTAGACGGCAATACCAAAAATTACGTTATAGAGGTGTTCAGGAAATAGAAACTAAATAAAGAAACCCAGAAGAATGGATTAAATTTAAAGATAAATCTTAATAAACCAATTATGTATTGCAAGTGTTCTATAACTGAAAACAAATAAAATGAAAATTTATAAAATGGATTTCAAAGAAATTGAAGGTTTAATCAAAGAAATGAAGGTTAATGCTAAAAAAGAATTTCAAGAACAATTCTATGTATATGATGATGGAAATTGCGTTGGAAAAAACACGGACTTAACTTTTAATTTTATGAATAAAGAATACATTCTTGAAATGCAATGTTATTGGGAGACATCGCACTGGTACTCTTATGTACTAAAAAACCAAAATGGTGAAAGGATAAACAAAGGAATGGTAAGATTATAGTTATAAACCAACCCCCCAACACCCATTAAAACAAACACCGTACAAAAATGAAAAAAATCATGAAAGAATTAATTAGAAAATACGAAATACAATCCAAAACATTACTTAAAATTATAGAACATAAGGATTCTAATGAATATGAAGTCAACAAATGTTTGGTAGCAAGACGGTTCGTTGTCAATTTCTTAAATGATTTAAAACTTCTTAACGAAAAAATTGAAAGGCTATAACCAATGAACCTAGAGAACCTATAATACCAATCCTTCATAAACGAAATAAACTCATACCTTGATTGCGAGGGAATAGATAGGATGGGCAATAAATAAAAACCGATTGCGTAAATGACTATCTGGACAATAAATAAAACAAAGTATTAAAAATTAAATCGTTATCTTTGCTGTTATGGCGTATGACAAAGATAAAATCTTCGAACAAGCTGTAAATGCTATTAAGGAAAACGACCTTTATTTCATAGAGGACATAGTAGCATATATACCGATTTCAAAACCTACATTCTACGATTACTTCAAAGTTGATTCTAACGAAATTAACGACCTAAAAAGATTATTGAACAACAACCGGATAAGCGCAAAGGTAAAGATGCGCAAAAACTGGAAGGATTCCGATAACGCCACTTTGCAAATGGGGCTATACAAACTTATAGGTTCCGACGACGAACGAAAGAAACTCAACTCGTCCTACATAGACCAAAAGACGGAACACTCGGGAGAGCTTAAGATAACCCGCATCATAAAGACATAAATGGAGCTAAGCCTTCAATATACGGCCCACCAATGCGACTTCCTATTCAACCACAAGCCGACAGCAAGATTTATAATAGTACCCTGCGGACGTAGATGGGGAAAGACCAAAGGAGCCGCCAACGGTTCGATAGAGTTCATGCTGGAGGGCAAAAAGATTCTTTGGGGCGATACCATCAGCAGTAATATCGATAGGTACGTAGAGCGTTACTTCAAACCTGAGCTAAAGGCATCCAACATTTCCTATAACTGGTCATCACAAAAAAAACTACTCGAAACGGATATAAGCGGGGGGTACATAGATTTCCGTTCTGCCGATAGACCCGAAAACTGGGAGGGCTTCGGTTATGACATTATAATCCTGAACGAGGCCGGTATAATCCTTAAGAACGACTACCTATATACCAATGCCGTACTTCCTATGCTTATGGATAGCCCAGGGAGTAAGCTCTTCGCAATAGGCACCCCAAAGGGGAAGAAAACAAAAGACGACAAAGAACACCGGTATTTCTCATTGTACAAGCGCGCCATAGTAGAGGATCCTGCATTCGATCTGTTCCAATATTCAAGCTACGACAACCCTTTTTTGAACGATACCGATGTATCGGAACTGGAAAAGGAGATGCAAATGATGAACCCCCAAATGGTTCAGCAGGAGATATACGCCCAATTTGTGGAGGGTGCCGCCGGGGAACTTTGGGACGAGGTAATAATAGAAAGGCAAAGGATAAAAGTATGCCCGGACCTAAGAAGGATAACGGTAAACATAGATCCCGCCATATCCAACAACGCCGATAGTGATGAGACGGGAATAACGGTAACGGGAATCGACGGAAACGACAACGGATATGTCCTGGATGACGAAAGCGGGAAGTATAGCCCCGATCAATGGGCAAGCGTTGCAATGAGGTTAAAAGATAAATGGAGGGCCGATTGTATAGTAGCTGAAAAGAACCAGGGCGGGGATATGGTCGAATCGGTATTGAGGGCGAAAGATAAGACCGTACGTATAAAACTGGTGACCGCTACAAAGGGAAAGTTCGTAAGGGCAGAACCTATCTATTCTTTGTACGAGCAGG
>JAULKR010056552.1:0-11540 GCA_032356305.1 Prasiola linearis | reverse complement strand
AAGTCGACGCAGGTCGTCATCGACGCCATCGACGGTCGGGACGCACGACGGCACCTCCCCGTCGGCAGTCGGTCAGGCAGTGGCGTGGGCCACGAGCCAGTCGACGATGCTGCTCGTGACCTCGTCCCGGTTGGTCTCGTTGAGGATCTCGTGGCGGGCGTCGGGGTACAACTGGACCGCCACGTCGGCCACTCCGGCATCGCGATAGCGCTGTCCGAGCAACTCGATCAGTTCACCGCCTCCGGCGAGCGGGTCGGCGGTCCCGGACGTGACCAGGATGGCCAGGTCGTCACGGATCCGCGCCAGCGCCGACGGGTCGGCGAGATGCGCCGCGGGAGCGAACAGAGACGGGACCACCTCGTCGGGCAGGTCGAACCCGCACCACGGGTCAGCGACGTACGCGTCGACTTCGGCTTCGTCGCGGGACAACCACTCGTACCCGGTCCGGTGTTCGAATCCGACGTTGAACGCTTCGAGCCCGGCCGGACCCTCGGACTCGGCGAGTCCCGCCGCGAGCACGTCCAGTGCGGTCGAGCCCGACAGCACGACACCCTTGTACTGGTCGGAGTGGTCGATCATCACGGCCTGGGAGGCGAACGATCCCATCGAGTGGCCGAACAGGAAGAGCGGGAGCGCCGACTCGTTGGTTCGGATCGCTGCGCCGTACTCGGCGACGTCGGCGATCAACCCGTCGAATCCGGCGCTGCCGAAGTCGCCGAGGTGATCGCCTGCGGTGCGGCCGTGACCGCGATGGTCGACAGCGAACACCAGGAAGCCGGCCTCGTTGAGTGCGGACGCGAACCGCCCGTACCGGGCGCCGTGCTCGGCGAGCCCGTGGGCGATCTGCACCGCACCCAACGGCTCACCGTCGACGTCTGCCCAGGAGTACGCGGCCACGAGCGTCCCGTCGGCCGAGGAGATGAACGAGGACTGCTGGATAGCCACCTCGCGATCTTCACACGTCACCACCGTCCACCACGACGCCGATGCCCACGGAAGCGTCGCAGCGGTGCGTATGGTCTGGCATGCCGCTCGCGAGTGTCGTGCCACTCCCGCCGCTCGACGAGCACTCCCTGTTGGTCTTCTGGGTCCAGATCGTGCTCGTGCTGGTGCTCGCTCGCGGCGGCGGCTACCTGTTCCGTCGGCTCGGTCAACCCCGTGTGATCGGCGAACTCCTGGCCGGCGTGGCGCTCGGCCCGTCGCTGCTCGGGCGGGCGTGGCCGGACGGATTCGACTGGCTCTTCCCGGCGAGCCAACGTCAAGCAGGCCTGCTGCTCGGTCTCGCCTGGATCGGCATCGTCTTCCTGCTCGGCTCGACCGGCGCCGAGGTCGACCTCGCGATCATCCGCCAGCAGGGTCGTGGCGCCGTGCTGGCGACGATCGGCAGCCTGATCGTCCCCTTGGCCGTCGGCGCCGCCGTGGCCCTCCTGATCCCGTCGACGTACGTGGGTGACGGGACCACGCGCTTCGTGTTCGCATCCTTCTTCGCCGTGGCGTTCGCGATCTCCTCACTGCCGGTCGCGGCCCGCATCCTCGGCGACCTCGGCCTGCTGACGACGCCCGTGGCCCAGTTGGCGCTCGGTGTGGCCACGGCGAACGACATCGTCGGATGGCTGCTCCTGGGCGTCGTCACCGGTCTGAGTGAGGCCGGCACGTTCTCGCCGGCCGACCTCGCCGTGGCCCTGGGCGTCGTGCTGACCCTCGCCGTCGTGGTGATCCGGTTCGGTCCCCGCACGCTCGACCGTGTCACCGACGAACTCGAGCGGCGCGACGGCGGACCGGCCGCAGAAGCCAGCGTGATCGCGGTCACCGTTATCACCATCGGGATGATCACACACGCCATCGGCATCGAGGTGGTGATCGGCGCATTCATCGCGGGCATCGCCATCGGCCAGAGCAGGTTGAGGCACCGGCCCGGGTTCGACGCCATCGAGAACGTCACGAACGGGATCTTCGCTCCGCTGTTCTTCGCGATCGCCGGCATCCGAGTCGATCTCGCCGAACTCGCGAAACCGTCCGTGTTCGGACTCGCCGTCGTCGTCACCGCTGCGGCAACCGCGGCCAAGGTCATCGGCTCCTACGCCGGAGGACGCGCCGGGCGACTCGGCAATCGAGACGCGCTCGGCCTCGGCTTCATCCTGAACGCGCGCGGCGCACTCGAGATCGTCGTCGCCACGGTCGGGCTCTCCCTCGGCGTCATCGACACCACCATCTACACGGTCATCGTCGTGATGGCGCTCGCGACCACGGCGATCGCCGCACCGTTCATCAAGCTGACGCTGCGCCCGATTCACTAGGTCGACTCCTCGGCTCCGAGCTGGACCGTCGGTCTCATCTACGCTCGCCGCGACCGTGTCGGAGGAACGCACTCCTCACGCGAACGCATCACCACAGGGGATCTGCATGACCAATTCCAGCGCAATCGATCTGGCGCTGCTGATCCTGCGGATCGGCGTCGGCGGCGTGATGTTCGCCCACGGCGCCAACCACATCTGGGGCGGCGGCAAGATCACCGGGACCGCCGGCTGGTTCGAGTCACTCGGCATGAAACCCGGTCGGCTGCACGCCTGGCTCGCGAGCATCGCCGAACTCCTCGGCGGCATCGCGTTGGTCGCCGGGCTGCTGACTCCACTCGGTGGCGCCTCGGTCGTCGGCGTGATGATCGTCGCCTGGGTGACGAATCATCTTCGCAACGGCTTCTTCATCTTCCGACCGGGCGAGGGATGGGAGTACGTCATGGTGCTGACCCTGTGCGGCATCGCGATCTCGGCGATCGGACCCGGATCGTGGTCACTCGATCACGCGCTCGGCATCCGCGACGACCTCGACGAATGGACCGGTCTCCTGATCGCTGCCGTCGCCGGTGGAGGAGGGGCTGCACTCGTGCTCGCCACCTCCTGGCGACCGCCGCCTCGCGGCTGACCAGGCGGGTTGTGGGACCATCGAGCGATGGTCGAACTGCTGCTCATCGCTCTGTCGATCTACGGATTCGCGCTCGTCTCGCAGCGCCTGGCGATGACTCCGATCACCGGACCGATGGTCTTCACGACGGTGGGACTCGTCGTCGGGGTCTCCGGGTTGGACTGGTTCGACCTGGAACTCGAGGGCGAAGCGGTGTCGATCCTCGTCGAAGCGACGCTCGTCCTGCTGCTGTTCACCGACGCGATCCGGATCAACCTGCACGACCTGCGTCGGCAGTCCTCCTTCCCGTCGCGTCTCCTCGGCATCGGACTCCCCCTCACGTTCGCACTCGGCACCGCTGTTGCTGCCGTGATCTTCGTCGACTTCACGCTCGCGGAAGCGGCGCTCCTGGCAGCCGTGCTGGCCCCGACCGATGCTGCGCTGGGCCAGGCGGTGGTCAGCGACCGTCGCCTCCCCGTCCGGGTCCGTCAGGGACTCAACGTCGAGAGCGGACTCAACGACGGCATCGTCGTCCCACTCGTGACCGTCATGATCGCCTTGGCAGCCGTCGAGAGTGATTCGGGCGGCCTCGACGTGTGGGGCGAGTTCATCGCCCGCCAGATCGGTTTCGGCGTGCTGTGCGGTGTCGGCATCGGCGCCCTCGGTGGACGCCTCCTCGATCATCGGGTCGTCGCCGGGCACGTCGAAGGCGTGTACCGCCAACTCGCCACCCTCGCGATCGCAGCCGGCGCCTTCGCCAGCGCGACCCTGCTCGACGGGAACGGGTTCATCGCTGCGTTCACCGCTGGCATGGCGTTCGGTTTCGTCGCGCGCGATCAGGGCGACGGCATCCAGGACTTCACCGAGGACGAGGGCGAACTCCTGAACGCGATCACGTTCGTCGTGTTCGGCGCGGTCCTCGCCGGGCCGGTCGTCGACCGACTCACGTGGCAGATCGCGCTCTACGCCGTCCTCAGCCTGACCGTCGTTCGCATCCTCCCGGTCGTCGTCGCTCTCTGGAGATCGGGAACACTCGTCGAGACCCGGCTGTTCACCGGATGGTTCGGACCACGGGGCCTGGCCTCGATCCTGTTCGCCCTGCTCGTGCTCGAGGAACTCGACAGCCCGGGTGCCGAGACCATCTACGTCACCGCGACGTGGACCATCCTGATCAGCGTCTACGTCCACGGCCTCACCGCCAGCCAGTGGTCCGGGCGCCTCGCAGCACGCCTCGAGACCGCCACCGACGATCAGGCCGAGATGCTGCCCGCCGCCGAGATGCCGACTCGTCGAGGGATGATGTGAACCTCCCTCGACTCCGAACAGTGGGATCCGTCGTCGGCCAGTTGCACTGACGCGAGCGCGTCAGCGCTGAGCGACGGCGAGCAGTTGCTGACACGCCTGCTCGTACACCGCGGAATCCGGGCATACCCGACGACCTCTGTGCGAACACATCCGAGCGGACGTCGAGTCACCACGAATCCTCCAGATTCATTCAAGAACTGGCCGGTTCCTGCCGATTCGATCACGTGGTCCGGAGACAGCCATCGCCAGCGGCGGCACGCGCACGAAGTGACGTCATCGTCGAGGTCGCCCAGGCGCTTCCCGACGCCGTCCTCCTCCTCGACCAGCACTTCTCCGTCATCTGGGCCAACACGGCCGCTGAACGACTCTTCGGCATCGGCCTGGAGGACTCGTTCGAACTGGACGGGGTCGACTTCATCCATCCCGACGACGTCGAGGCCGCGCTGCTGGCCATGGTCAGTATCCACGACAAAGCGGTCGGAACGCCGCTGGAGGTCCGCATCCGGTCGAGCGACGGGTGGCGACTGGTCGAACTGATCGGAGTGCCGTCCGGCTCCGACCTGATCCTCAGCCTCAGAGACGTGACGGACCGCCGACGCTGGGAGATCGCCCACGACGCCGACGCACGATTCCGCTCCCTGATCCACAACGCGTCGATGCTGACCATGCTGACCGACTCCTCCGGCACGGTGCTCGACTCGTCGGCCGCCGTCACCCGGCTGCTCGGACACGACCAGGAGTGGCTCGAAGGTCGCGGCTTCGCCGAGTTGATCGAGCCGGCCGATCGCCCGACGTGGTCCAGCGCCATCGCATCGCTCGACCGCACCGAGGCGGCGGACGGTCATTCGATCACCCTCGACCTCGTCCTGGTCCACCGCGACGGTTCGACGGCTCCGTTCGCGGTCACGGTCAAGAACCTGCTCGACGATCCGACCGTGGACGCATTCGTCGTCTCCGCCCACGACATCACCGATCGAGTGGCTGCGGTCAGCGCACTCCATGCGTCCAACGCCGCGCTCTCGGCCACGTTGGAGGCGACCGCCGACGGGATCCTGGTGGTGAGCGAGAACGGCGGGTCCACCAGCTCGAACAGACGGTTCAAGCAGATGTGGAACCTCGCTTCTTTTCCGCCCGACGCCGATGCGCGCAAGCATGCGCTCGACCACGCACGCGCTCAGCTGTGGAAGGCCGACGACCTCGACCGACTCGACCACCAGATCGCTTCGGACCCCGAGACCGAGACGAACGATCTGCTCCGGTTCCGCGACGGCCGACTGTACGAACGGCGGTCGCGCCCACAGCGCATCGACGGGAGCGTGGTCGGGCGCGTCTGGAGTTTCCGCGACATCACCGAGGAGCGCGAACTCCGCAACGAACTCAGGCGTCAGGCATCCCACGATGCGCTCACCGGCCTCGCCAACCAGGCGTTGTTCCGCGACCGTGTCGATCGCGCCATGGAACGGATCGAGCACACCGGGGCGTCGATCGCCGTGTTGTTCATCGACGTCGACGACTTCAAGACCGTCAACGACAGCCTCGGCCACCTGATGGGGGACGAACTCCTCTCGACACTGGGCTCGCGCCTGCTCCGCTGCGTGCGCACGTCCGACACTGCGGCGCGGCTGGGCGGCGACGAGTTCGCCGTGCTGATCGACGATCTGGTCGACGATGCGCAGGCCACCAGCGTCGCTGCCCGGATCGTCTCCATGCTCCGCGAGCCGGTCGTCCTCGATTCGCAGGCCGTCTCGGTGAGCGCCAGCGTCGGAGTCGCATTCGGACGCCAGGACCTGCAGCTCGACGGAGGAATGCTCCTGCGCAACGCCGATCTCGCCATGTACTCCGCCAAGGGCCAGGGCAAGAACCGCTACCGAGTCTTCCGTGCCGACATGCACGAGGCGGCGATCGAGAAGTTCGAGGTCGAGGTCCATCTGCGAGGTGCCGCCGCCCGAGGCGAGCTCATCGTGCACTATCAGCCGATCTTCGAGACGGGTTCACGTCAGGTTCGTGCCGTGGAGTCGCTCGTGCGTTGGCAGCATCCTCAGCGTGGACTTCTCGGTCCGGGTTCCTTCATTCCGCTCGCCGAAGCCAGTGGCGTCATCGACGAGATCGGCGACTTCGTCCTCGTGGAATCGCTGCGTCAGGTTCATCGATGGGAATCCGCCCTCGGCGTCGAGCCGCCTGCCGTCAACGTCAACCTGTCTCCCCACCAGTTGCTCGACCCGCGTCTGCCGGACATGGTCGACGGGCACCTGGACCGAAGCAACGTGCACCCCCACCAGCTCATCTTCGAGATCACCGAAGGTGCGCTGATCGCCGACCCGGACATGGCCGAGACCAATCTTCGCCGGCTGCGCGAACTGGGTGTGCGCCTCGCCGTCGACGACTTCGGCACCGGGTATTCCTCGCTCGGGTACCTCGAACGCTTCCCGATCGAGTTCCTGAAGATCGATGGAGCGTTCGTGGAGAACATGCTGACGCGACCGGGAACGTCGATGGTCGAGGCGATCGTGCAGCTCGCTCACACCTTGGGTCTGACCCCGATCGCCGAAGGTGTCGAGAGCCAGGACCATCTCGAGGCACTCCTCGCCATGGGCTGCGACCTCTCCCAGGGATTCCACCTCGCGCGCCCGATGGAGGCCGAACGATTCCTCGACTTCCTGCTCGACGGCGATGCGTCGGCGTGGGGTGTTCCCCACGTCCGGGCGTCGGCGCCGGTCCACCACGATCCTCGGCGGCCGGAGGAGGGCGACCAGCCGATGATGATCTTCGCCTGTGGCGATGTCGTGCCCGGTTGCGATGCAGTGTTCCGACGCTCGTCACAGGACGAGATCCTCCGAGCCGTCGCCGAACATGCGGCCGACGTCCACGCGATCCACGAGGTTCCCCAGTCACTGGTGGACGAGGTGATCGGATGCATCCGGATCGCAGCATGATCTCTCGGGAGTCGAGCCGATTGCACCACGACTGACGGCTCGGCGACCTCTGGTTTCGGGAGCGACCGACCGGGTAGGCGGAGGGAATGAAGGTCGTGAAACTCTCCATCGCCACCCTCGCGCTGGTCGCATCGTCTGCATGCGGTTCGAACGACGACAGCGCCGACCCGATCACGACGTCTGATCCTGTTCCACCCACGACCGTTCGGTCGCAGACGACGACGGTGCAGACGACGACCGTCGAGACCGAGGTTCCCGCCTCGGATCCGCCGCCGACCGACGCACCCTCCTCCACGGCGCCTCCTGCAACCGAGGCGCCGACCACCACGATCCCGGCCACCGCCACCTCGACCAGCACGACTGCACCCACGACGCCCCCACCGACCACGGAACCGGGACCGACCACCACGCTCCTGCCTGCAGTGATCATCGAAGCCATCGACGTCGACAGTGGCACCCTGTTCGGGTTCGACCTGTTCGAACGTCAGACCTCCGACACCGTCGTCGACGACATCTCCGACGTGATCGGGGCACCCAGCTCCGACACCGGATTCGTCGCCACGCCCGCCGAACAGCAGTGCTCCGGAAGCGAACGGTTCCGCTCGGTGCGGTGGGGCGACCTCCGTGCGACGTTCATCGAAGACGGCGACGGCCCTCCCGAGTCGACACAGACCCTCGTCGCCTGGGCGGTCGGGTCGGAGAACGCCGAACAACTGGCTCCCAGAGACGAACGCCCGGCGAACGTTCTTCCGTCGGGGATCGTCACGCGCGACGGCCTCGGTGTCGGCTCCACCCGCTCCGAGCTCCGCGCCCTCTTCGAGGACCGAGCGCTCGACTCGATCGATGGAGACCGCGTCTCGATCCGCAGTGGTCAGGGTGCCGGTGCGATCAGCTTCACGTTCGAGGGCGACACGATCGTCGGGATCGGCGCCGGCCCGCTGGACTGTGTCGCGCCGGACGACGAACCACGCTGACCGGGACGCGTCGGCTTCGCGCCCGAGGTCGATTCGTCTTGCGCGAGACCGAATCGGACCCGTGTGGTCACGGACGATCGCGGGTCGCTTCGATCCGATCGAGGGCATCGACCTCCAGGGCGTGACGACCGTGCCGGTCGATCATCAGTGAGAAAAGGGCGTCGCCGCGCTCGGTCTGCGCAGCCATCGCCGTTGCGGTCACGCCCACGACCACCCCGTGGAGGGTGGCGAGTGCGTACTCCGACCGACAGTCCTCCGCGCTGTACTCGACACCTCGGTCCGCGAGAGCGTGTCGATACCGGGCCAGCAGTTCGGGCTCGGAAGCACGTCGACGGTCCGGTTCGAGCGCTCCCCCGACGAGGTAGGCGAGATCGGTGACACCGAACCCCACCCCGACCGTCTGCCAGTCGACGATCGCGAGTGGCGGTGCCGATGGATCCACCCCGAACATGAAGTTGTCGGGTCGGTAGTCCCCGTGGACCAGCGTGGTCGGTGCGCCACGCTGCTCCCACGGCCCGATGAGCCCTGCGAAGCGTTCGAGCATGTCGATCACGTCCGCGTCGAGGCCCGGCCCGAGGCGGTCGAACACGACGTCGAGGAAGACGGGAAACGCCAGCGGGATCCGTTCGGGTCGGAGTTCGTGGTCCCGGCGGTACGTGGCGAACGCGGGCCCGGCGATCTTGCCCCACACGGGAGCCTGGAGTCGTGCGAGCCGCTCGATCGCGAGGTCCAGCTGTTCGGGCGTCGGCTCACTGAACTGGTCTCCCTGTTCGGAACCGGCGAGGTCCTCCAGGACGATCGCGAAGTCCTGGCCCTCGGGGTCGAAGTGCACGGCGAGGGGTGCCGGCACCGTGACGTCGACCAGAGGGAGCACGGTGCGATAGAAGTCGCATTCCTTCAGGTACACGGAGTGCTGGAACGACGCGGACCGGGTACCCGGCTCGGCGGACGGGATCTTGACCACCACGGAGGCCGGTCCGTCCTCGCCTGCCCAGTCGAGTGCGAACCGCGCATTGCGACTCATCTGCCCGGTCCCGATGAACCCGGCGAACTCGGCCGACACCGGTGCACGTCCATCGACGACGGAGTGCTCGGCGATCCATGTCGGGTCGAGGCCGATCGTGGCCGGTTCACTCGCCACGGTGCTCCTCCGTCGCTCCGACAAGCGCGGCGGTGAAGCCGGCCGGCGCGTACGGGCCGACCACGATCTGTTCGAGCGCGCCGATCCCGGTGCGTTCGCCGTCGCTCACCTTCACCACCTGCTGGACGTGGATGTTCTCGGGTGCGAGTGGGTCGAGCTGCAGCGGGTCGAAGCTCTCCCCCGCCACCTCGAGTTCGCCCTGCCAGCACCCTTGACTCCACCGCGGATGCCCGTAGCCGAGTCCCTTGAACTGGAAGCGGAGCTGCGGCTCCATCGTGATGGTGCGAACGTTGCCGTACAGGTCGATCAGATCGAGTTCGGCCGCACGGGCCCAGCGCGTCCCGGGGTGGTAGTCGATGCGGTGGACGGCGGTCGCCATCGGCGTGACGACGTCGTCGAGTTCGTCGGGAATCTCCGCTTCCGATGCGTGGAGCGGTGACGTCAGCGCTTCACGGACGAGCGCCTCGCCCCGGGATCCGTCGAAGAACACGGCGTGGCTGATGTGGTCGTCCCACTGGAGCGGGGCCCACAGGAAGAACGCCGACCCGGGCCGCTGTGGCGCGCCGATGACCGTACGTTCACCGACGCCGCGGATCCCCCAGGATCGGTCCTTGGTGCCGCGCCACGTCTCGGAGTCCACGGTGAACTCGCCGTCGGGATGGCTGACGGTGCCGGTCCACCGCCCGAACTGCGCGAACCGGGTGGCGTCCATCACCTTGCGTTGCCGCTGCCACAGGACCTGGCGGGCCTCCTGGATCGCAGACGTGCGCGCCGAGAACGTGAGGTCGCAGGCCACACCGCTGTCGTTGTCGTCGATGATGATCCGTGCGCGGCGCAGCGGCTCCTGGATCTCGTAGCGGATCGGGCCGACCGACATGTCGGTCCGCTCCTGGGGAGCGCGCCGCGACGCGAAGACACAGTGCTGGCGTCCGCCGGCCTCGACGGTGCTGAAGTGGGCGTCGAGGATGCCCCGGTGCGGGTAGACCGCCATCCCGAACCCGAAGTACTGCGTGCCGTCGGTGCTGTACCCGTTGAACCAGGTGCGGTCGTACGTGTTCGGGTCCGACGATGCCGGATGCGCGATGGGCTCCGACGTCTGGTGGATCGGGTAGTCGTCGAGGCGGTTCAGCATGCCCGCTCAGTCTTCCGCTTCGGGAGGAATCGGTGCGAGCCGGGTGATCCGGAGGCGGCGATGGCGGCGGGATCGCTCAGAACGTGATGACCGGTTTGATGACCTCGCCGGACGCCGTTGCGGCTTCGGCGGCGTTGATGTCCTCGAAGGCGAACGTGGTGATCAGTTCGTCGTAGGGGAACTCGCCGTCGGCGTTGAGTCGGGCGAGCTTCGGGATGAACTCGGTCGGGATCGAGTCACCCTCGAAGATGCCGCGGAGGGTGCGCCCGGGGAACAGCGACAGCTGGCTGAGCGACAGCTCGCCGAACCCGACGCCTGCGACCCCGAGCGTCCCGATCGGGTTGAGACCGTCGAACATTCCCCGCAGCACTCCGGCGTTGCCGGTGGTCTCGAATCCGTAGTCCGCACCACGGCCGGTGATCTCCATGATCTGCGCGGAGATCTCGGCCGGGTCACCCGCGACGACGTGGGTGGCGCCGTACGTGCGAGCGAGTTCGAGACGCGACTCGTGGCGATCGATCGCGATGACCGTGCCGGCACCGACGATCCTGGTCGCCATGATCGCGGCCAGGCCGAGTGCGCCGGCTCCTCCCACGACGACGCTGGCACCCGCTTCCACGGCGAGGGAGTTCATGATGGCGCCGGCACCGGTCTGGATGCCGCAGCCCAGGGGCCCGAGCTCGACGAGATCGAGATCCTCGTCGACCTTCACGAGCGAGTTCTCCGCGACGACCGCGTGCTCGGAGAACGACGACTGGCCGAAGTAGTGCGATCCCACCCGCTCCCCCGACTCGTCGGTGAGCGAGGACGTACCGTCGGGTCGGCCGCCCGCCATGTTGTGCAGGTTGAAGTCGAAGCAGTAGGCCGGTCGGCTCGCAGCGCAGCTCGGACACGAGTCGCACGAGTTGAAACTCAGGACGACGTGATCGCCTGCCGACACCGACGTCACGCCGTCGCCGACGGTCTCGACCACGCCTGCGCCCTCGTGGCCGTACACGGTCGGCCCGCCGAACATCTCCGGTGGCATCTCGCGGGCGAGGAGGTCGGTGTGGCACATGCCGGCGCCGACCATCCGGACCAACGCCTCGCCCGGCCCGGGTTCACCCTGTTCGAGGGTCTCGATGGTGAACGGTCCGTCCCCGGACCGCAGCACT
>JAULKR010056441.1:0-11547 GCA_032356305.1 Prasiola linearis | reverse complement strand
GTGCGACTCTACTTCTTGCCACTCTTGAAGGCAGCAGTGTCATCGACTTCACCGCGCATGTCCAACGGGAAGGGCCGTCCCGAGCCGTCCACTGTAAACTGCAATGTGAATTTCCTCTCTGTTAGGATGAAACAATTTGTGTACATCTTTTGACATTCAGTATACAACCCACAGTGAACAGTACTTGGCTTTCAGCAGCCCACAATTACAGCAGCATCCAGCATCCAGCATTCAGCGACTTGTGACTAAACAAAATTAGACATACAGTATGTAGCACACAGGAAGTTCCCGGCCCCTTCAATGTGGTGGCAATGGTAATGGCCACGGTATGTACATGTAGTTAGATCATCAGAACCCTGCCAACATACTAAGTTGTGTCACTCTATTTGTCGAAGTGATGCATGGCAGCAACAGCCGCTGTGCTTGCAGGCAGTGGGCATCGAGGGGACAGCGGGGGTTGACCGCACCGGATTCATCTCCATGAGGGAAAAATCCAGTTCCTTGAACACCTAGAGTCCCAAATCCAATACCACAGGTTGACACAAGCGCAGCTTTTAAGGGAGCATCCTAGCATCACTCAGATGAACGGTAGAGCTGCAGGATATGTGATTTTCAACTCCAGCAGAACAATCAGAGCAGTGCTGACAGAAATGTAAAAAGCGCATGGCTTTCTATTACCATCTCTGAAGGTAGGTGCACCGCCAACATGGCCCTCTTGAATCAAAAACCCTATGAATGGGATTGCTACAGAAGAGTTCTTCGATGAAAATTGGGCGTGCCCTGCTGCTTGGCTTCGTCATGGTGCTGTCTATAGCGAAGGTTCATTTGAGCGCAGGGGGTGTGGTGCTGAGAAGGTGACGTTAATGTCATTCGAGCGTGTATCCCTTGCAGTCAAGCGAGCCTGGGAATGGACTCCGGGCCAAATCGCACCGCGAAGGCAGCTTGGATGAAGCTCTCGATGGGGCTGGTCATCTCGAGGGGTAGACCGCCAAGGAGAGGAGCGAGTGCCTCAGGTGACGCCTCTGCCAGGGTCGGAATGGTGATTTTCTTCACTCTATCCCAGTTCGACTCGATTTCTATGCCCCCTGAGCCTCAATACCACTGTGGACAGACTTAAACCGGTATACGAAGGATTTATTAAGGGGACATAAAGGGCGACCCCACCCCGCGCAGCTCGAGGTGAAAAGGGCAGCACTTAAGGAAGCAATGTGCGCATCGAGAGCCTAAGCAACTAATGTCAGCGAGCAGTGATGTGATGAGATAGCTATGAGCAGGTGTAGTGAAAAACGTAGCTACATGAATGTACATGCAGAAGAGCTACAAGACCATTTATAGTCAGCCGAGAGCAACACCTGACAACATTTGCCACTGCAAGGGTATATTCCTCATGGATCTGGATCGCTCATATGAAACAATAACCGACATCACAAGGGTCCCTTAGCATCACGTCCTCTTCGAATGCAGGGGTACGACCATTCTGCAGCCTCTGTGAGCAAATACTTGATCACACTGGTGATGCGGTCAAAGGTAATCAGGTAGTGGAACAATTGATATTCACCATGTAAAGACATTTGCACACATAACTTGATAAGGACCCTTGTCTGTTCGTATGTCGCTCTACACGAGTTTTGAAGAGGGAACACACATCTCTCCACAATGAATGATAGGATGCAGTCTGCCCTATTCCCTTTAAAGAAACCCCTCGCGTTTGGCCAGACAGAACTCGGACGACCATGACCGATATCTCTTCGATGTGATTGCACTATACATCATATTGCTTTCTGGGTCATCTCAAAGCTAAAGCAAGGACCGCCTGATCTTTGAGATAATATCATGCAGGAAATGCCAAGAATTCCTAAATCAGAGGGCATTTGCTTAGTAAACGACCGACATGACAATCCGATATGCTGAGCCTTGGAAGCACAGCCAAGGAGTCCCTTGTAGAGCAGTAGGGCACCTGCGTCACTGAAGCTGATGTCATCTCCTAAGCGTGATGATTGGATGCAAAGGTAATACTCGGCATCATGCGCAACGAACGGCTCCAATATGAAAGTGTTGACCCCTCCAGAACAGCCATCAATAGACACCTACACCACAGCAATTCATGCAACTCGTAGTCGAATCAGAGTATGGCTTAAAGAGAGCGCGCATGGCTGCGACAGGTACATAATCGTGGTCAGGAGCGTGGTGATCGCTATGCATCGTCTGAGATGTCTCAATGGACTGTGAGGTGACTTTAAAGTGGCTACACGCCTCGCCGCAGTCGTACACGAGATTGCTCACCTGCTTGTTCATGCGCTCGCGAATGAAGGATTCCGCTTGCTGAAAGTCGACATTAAGGGCCAACAGGTCATTCTTCCCCCGCTTTCCAAAAAGCATGTCCGGTTTTACAACCTACGCAGCAGAGAGCTTTGCATTGGTATCCTCTCAAGTGTAGAGGCGTCAAGGGAGCATGTAGCAAAACTTAGACACGCACCAATTTTGTATTATTTAGCCAGCTCTGAGTATTCAGCAGCTCTGCAAAGTCGGTCTGCTGTGTGACCTGCACTCGCATCAGGGAAGGTGGCTTTCGTACGACATGAAATTATCACGCGTCAGATGCTGAAGCTGCATAATTCAGCGAGTAATTCGCTGGAAGCAACATTTGAGAGCGTCACAGGCACATATATCTCGAAGAAATAATGTCTCATAGTGTTTGAGGTAGCCTGTGCATTAAACAAACCCAGAATCTGTTATTATAAGTACGGCTCACCTGTGCTGCTTGCAGTGGCAGCTCGAGCCCGGCCAGAGACATGATATACTGTTTTAGAAGCCTTTTACTGTCATACTCTCGGATCTTCTTGCGCGCCATGATCACAAGGGCAAGTGTGCTATTTAACTACACTCAATGAGATAACAAACTCTTTCAGCGCTTCACTGGCTGATAGGCAGAGGGAGATTCAGGTCGCTGCTTTGACTGTGACTAGACCACTGCTGGTGATCGGCGCGAAAGGCAAGCGGGTAGAGGCATGAGTTATACGTCAGTAGCAAAGATCAGCTATTCCTATGGTGTCTGCAGGATCACACTTTGCATCCGACTCCGATCACGCTCCCGATCAACTAAAACAAGTACACTGCCAGCTGTGCAGACGTTAATTGTCAAGGCTCCGAGATTACGTCACAATTGATCCGATTTGGACCGCTAAACCCTTGAAGTGGCTTGCTGTCTAAGCAGCAAATAAACGCTGTGAGCGCTCCTTTTGCCATTTTTGGCTCACCCACCTCACACACACTACAGGACTGGTGGGTCGTGGCTGCTTCGACTCTCGCGCAGTGCAGCAAACTTACGTACCATCCATCATGCACTCTCAGCTCCTCTTCGGAGGCACCTCGCGGCTGCAATCTGGTCGTGTCCTTTCAAATCATTCTTCGCAAGCGCATCAGTCACAACGACTTTCGCCAAAGCAGTGCTGTCAGACGGTCGTAGCCTCCTCGGCGCAGGAATTGTCGCCAGCTGATCGCAATGCATCTCAGGTGTCCTCTACGTATGTTTCGCAAAGAGAAAATGCGGCTGAAGTACTCTCCAACAATGCCTGTTGAGCAACACGCGAAAGAGCAAGCGTTGCTGCTCCTCAATGCCCGTGGTTAGCTGAGATAGTCATTTGCGAGGCTTGCTTCGTACTTCTTGGAGGGCCCTACGCAACATTCACCGCGAACTTTGATATGTGCACGGCTCAATTTCAGCCGCACCGCAAGGTTAAATGGCATGTCGTTGCCGAAGGGATGCCGAAGATTCTCGAAGTGTGTTTGCACAGGCACTTTCAGCACTGAGAATTCCGAGTGTCGCTATGGCCGGCGGTCTCTCTTCCTTCTCTGGAGGAGCTACGCTTGAGCGATCAAAGTTAGATTTGAGCCAGAAACAGTCCCAGGAGCGAGAAATCAAGACAGACGATGGTCAGGGCGGCGGCATTGGCGGTAAAGGGAACGTGAACGGAGGCACGCTCGCCGTCTACACATCTAGATTGCCGTCCCTTACACGCAACTTTAGCAAATATCCGCATCACACAGTAATGGTGTTTCGTATATGACATGTCAGGATTCTAACGTGCACAATATGCTTAATGAACGAGGTGTTGGGAGGGAGCCGTGTATTTTCCTCATTCTCCCTGTAGGGACACTTGTGCTCAACAGGAATAATTGCGTGTGATCAGGTGGCGGAGGAGACGAAGACGACGATGACGATGACTATTTTGATGAGGGCGACGACGGCAATGGTGATGAAAATAATGGGTTTTATCGCCAGCCAGTCAAGGAGAACTACGCCATGAACGCCATCGCTTCAGTACTTCAAGAGTGGGGGTATTCCATGCAGACACTGCCGCTCATCCTTCAGACCGCAGCTCAGATGGGCTTGCTCAGCAGCGCTCAGCTTGTGCGCTTTTGTGCTATGGACAACCGACCGACGCTGACCCGCTGGGTCGCCCGGTGTTTGCCTCCCTCCGTACGTACCCTCCAGAGCTCGTTTCCTGCCCTCCTCATCAGTCGTCTCATCTGCGTCGACGAGTGGTGCTTTGCTCAGTAGTGCTGTTGATGCGTTCCTGTGCCTGTGTGTCTATCTGTCTGTCTGTTCCTGGAGCTGCTAAAGATACCCTCCGCCCTATCCTATCGTGGGTGTGGGCCGTTTGAGCAGGCGTCACGACAAGTCGTGGGGAGGATGATGGCAGATCCAGCGTTTGTGCAAAAGCTGTGCATCGAAAACGGAATCACAGTCATCGGCAGCTTGTTGTACGAGGCGGAGCAGCGGGGTGACCGTTTCCTGAAGGTGACTACTGCACCTTTGAGTGCACTTTGAGCACGGGGTTGCATGATTGCTTGACACTTGGAAGCTGCAAGAACTGCTGCCTACGGGCTCGACTTCACTCGATGGCTATGCAAGTGTATGTATGATGTGTCCAATAGCCAGGGCTCCCCTTTAGTTGATCATGACACACTTACCTGTTCTCCCGTCCAACTGGCGAGGCACCCCTCGCAGGAGTTGGACCTGGTGGCCATCAACACAGTCGGCCTCATGACAGCCAGCTCAGCAATGGTATGGGCTGTCGCCCCAAACAGGTCATTCGGGGGGCCCAGCCTGCCATTCCAGCGCGTCCTGGCGGGCATGCCCTCCAATGTGTTTGATGCGTGCGGGCCACAGAGGCAGTACACTATGGCCTCAAGGGTTGCCAGCTTTGCAGCCAAGGTGACTAAACCCTGGTCCACCTCGGAGGCTACACGTATCCTCAAACCATCTTTTTTCTTGGAGGATCCCCCCCCCCCCCCCCCCCCCCCCCCCCCCACCCTTGTACCTCTTTCACTTCCTCGATTCCCCCAGAGATTTTGTTACATAGAAGATGATTCATGACTTCTGCTCGAGGCTCTTCGCCAACGTGTGCTGTGCTTGAACAAGGGGGGAGCTGCTGAGTGCAGAGTGGCCAGATGGCTGTTGTGGGAGCATGCATCGGCGGCAGCATGAGCTTGTTCGGGAAAGGTGCAACTGCCATCAGACGGAAGTGGGACTCGTCGTACACACCGTCGCTTCAGCCCCCCAGAGCCTCTACCGCAGCAGCCGGTCTTGGGGGTTTCATGGCAATCAGCAGCAATTTCAGGTGCAAGCCCCTGCTGCGAGTACTTCGTGATAGCCGCCTTTTCGTCAGCTTCTCATGTTTATATGGATCATCTTCACATGAAGCACTAGCGATTTGTGGGAGGCCGGACATATGTCTTCCGTTCAAGTACAATAATCCATTCAAGCACAAGAACTGTAAAGCAGGCTGTAGCAGGCAGGTCTACCTTGATCTGCTCGTGGAGTGCCTGAGAGGTGACGATTGCGTTGTTGCTCTTGGGACCAGGTATCAAATGGTAGCTGGAATGGACCGGTACCTATTCGGCCACAGCAACTTTTTGTGGTCCTACCTGGTGGCCACGTCTGTTGTGCGCGTCATGAGTCATGCCGTCAGTCAGCCCTCCCGGCTGTTCTTCATGGGGTTCCCGACCACAGCCCCTCAGTTGCCAGCGCAGCGGTCTCCCACAGCAGCGGAATTGGCAGCAATCCGACGCAGGTTTGGCTGCCACAAAGACGACCCATCACAACCCTCCCCTGACCTTCATCTGTGTTTGACATACCTTCTGCGGTCAAGCCTTGGAAAACAGTATAGGAGAAGAGTGTGCAAACCTCCTGATATTGTAACGAAAACCGGCGTCATCAACGAGGTGAACAATAGCACAATGTACCATCTGCTTCGGGTGGCAAAAACCAACTTAGGTCGGTCATGAAGTGTTTCGGGTTCTTGTTGGATGATGATTTGACCTCAACAGTCGATGCATGCAGACACCAAATAGCAAAACAGCGCAGAGCGGCAGCAGCGCATGCAGCGACAGAAAAAGCCAGCAGCACCAGCCAGGGTAGTGATCAGCCACAGCCAAAGCCAAAGACAAAGAAACGTGTCAAGCGGTCGAAGGCAGACCAGGGTACCTTTGCACTGTCGGCAGGGCGAGGGTCGTAGGCTGACGTGTCTACAACCACTGACGATTCGAATGTCAGACTGAAATTTTAGCATGCACGTGTGTGTTTGATTAGTTTCATCACTTTATAGACACGCCCATGCATCACTTGGCCGATGTCAGGTTTTGCTCAATTGTCTCCGCAAATTTTATATGCAAATGTTAATAGCCAATGCACTACCGTTTCGTGGGTTTAGGATGCTGCAATGAACGTGTTTACTGCAGGCATGTAATTGGCTACTGACTTCAGGAGCGAGATCGTGAGGTGACCTTTGAAGACTTACCGGTGAACTTGCGTCTTCAAATTGTTGAAAATTACGACCGGTTCGTTTACTCGAACTACAATTCCTCGCTCTAAGAGCAATGATCAGTTGCTTGTGTCCGGACTCTTCTCATTTCCACAGCTTCACGGCTCCACGGCTTCTTGGCTTCTCATTTCCACCTTTGAAAGAGAAAGATGCTCAGTCTTGTTACCTGTAACAAACTCATTCTATACTATAGTATTACGTAGTACGTGCTTTGCTAGATCTTCACGACGAAGTTTGAGCCCACACGTCATTTGTGTTGGGAGCGGTTCCGAAGTGTGGATACCCTACGAGAAGAATCCAAGTTCCCAAAGCAGGAAAGGGCTGCATGCAGACATATAATTCGGATATGCACTCGACTTGTACCGTGAAGACGTCGAAAGTAAGTCATTGATGTCAACGATATCATTGCTATACGTAAGTCGGCTTAATTGATATATGCCTGTCCTGACATATTAAAGTGACCTGATACTATCCAACAGCAAATTGTGCAACACCCTTGAAATATACTGGATGGCCTGAGTTAAGTACAATTAAGTGTGCTACGTGCCACGCGCAAGTGACATCACACGACTTGCCCATCCAGTCATTGACTTCAAGTTATATGACGTACGTCTCTTGACCGTGCAGCCACTCTCAATTGCCGTTTGTGATGGAGTCATAGTTTTGTGACCCAACACCAAAGCTCTCTGAAACATGACAATCTCATTGAGACTTCTTTGAAGACGTGAGAGCCGATGGATCTACACCAAGCGCTACTCCGGAGCTGTTTGGACAATTGTGTCTGAGATTTTACTAGCTTCGTATAAAGCAAGAGATAGGAAAGGTAAGTAAGTAAGTATACCACTTCGTCTTTGCAGGTTTGACATCGATTTACAAATCTATTTCATACACATACCTGCTATTTGCAATATCTGGTTTTGCAACTTACCATGTTAGAAGCTGAATTAGAAGCTGGAATTCGTAGGATCACGCTCAATCCTCTTTGATCCTATTAACGCGAATTGTTTTGTACGTGAGAGCTTTGCACTTAACCACTTGGTCTACTGAAGGAAAAGCAATTTGGCAAAGTTGACAAGAAAGGAAATATGATAATTGAAGCTCGATAAACCCAAACAAACAGCCTGCAATAGCTAGGAAAGTACATGGCACAACAATAACAATGGTCTTGTGCACATGGGGTGTATTCGCTCGTGCAATTCGGAGTTGCACAAAGCTCAGAGGTACAAAGGAAAGCAGCGGCGGCATAGGCCATTGCTGCGGGAGCATGCTAGTCAGCAAACTAATTCGCTAGTCGAGCATCATTGCTATTCAAACATTACAGGGACAGCTGCGAAGCGTGCATGCAAGAAACAGAGGTTCGCGATGCTTTCGTCACCAATTCTAGATAATGTGCGACTATTCGCTAGAGTTGTGCCCGATACAGTGCCGTGCAGCAGCTACACCTAACTGTCATTCAGCCTGTCACACACAACACGGCGTCAGCGAACTCCTGCTGACAGTGTCAATGCTTTTGGCAACATGAAGCTTACCTTTCCTTCGCATCATCAAATCGAGTACTTCAGTCAATCACACTACTGTGATGATGCTCCTTCATCGTGACTAAGCATGACAAAGTGCTGTACTAGCACTACTAGCACTTTTTTTGCGATTGGGGATGCATGGGAGATGTCGCACCTGATGGCACCCATCTTCCATACCACAAAAAATGTGGCCAGCATAAGGACAATCGAAAAGACAAACGTAAGAGCAATCACCTGCACAACTGCACTACTGCACATGTGCGTATTCGAAATCGAAAATTGGTAGTAACAAATCAGATAAGTCAACTCCCTGTATGAAGCGACTGCCTTATGACTGTGGACTGCATGAGGTTGAACTCAATATTGCACTCAACATGCGCAAAAAAGGATCCAACGATTTTGCAGCTGAGATGTCATTCTTGTTGCGCAGTTGAGTAACAGGTGATGGGAGAAGAGGAGCGTACCACTTGGGTGAGTGTAATGTTTTTCCACCACACATCATTTTCGTCGATTGGAGCTATCTCCATGTCAGGAGAAAGCTCGTTGAACTCCTTGAATGGCTTCTCTTTCGTTGGTGAAAAGGGGCTGGCCGGTTTGAGGGGCGCCTTCGTGGCAGAACCGAAAGGACTAGCTGCTGGTTTGGCAAATGCCACCTTCGCAGATGGCCCCTCACCTACGTTGATTCAGCTGCGAGATATATGGCACCATACAGCCGGATCGGTAAATTTCGAAAGCTTTTGCTTCAAAGCTAAATGAGAAGTGAACCGTACTGATTGGTCTTCATTAGCTAACCTGTTGAAAGCTTTTCACCTGCTGAGCTGACTGGTGCAGATCCATTTCCTGTCAAATCTTCTCCAGCATCGTTTTCGGAAGAGAAGGAGTCAGGCTTGTCCAAATCTGGCACTGCGCCTCGATCCCGCTTCAATAGCCGCTTCACTTGGGCTGCCCCCTCGTTGAACTTACGCTCTGTCAGGACATACATGCGCTTGATTGAATTAAGAGGCAATGACTAAGCGAAAATGGGCTCTTCCCACCTAGCAAGCGAGTGTCATGCAAAAATAAAACTATGTAATAAAATCAATCGTACGAGCTAGTCAGAAAAACCATCCGGCGAAATCGCCAGCCCATGGCGTGTCTGAGCGACAAACATATGCACGGATTTCATCGTGAGAGGATGCGTGGACAGGCATGGAGCTTCCGAAGCAGGCACCAGCGGCTACGACTGTGTGCCTCCGTCGTTGTTTCGGCCTTGGACCTATTGACCTCAAATGCGGACTGCTAACGTAGCAAGTAAAGTTAACTGAGTGAGATGTGGAAGTGGGAGCGAAAATTGCATTCAAATTCATATCACGGTGATGCAAAACAATTTGAGTTGTTATAGCTTGACACAAGCAACGCTGTCGGTAATTTGAGCTACGGCTCTGGCAATCTCGCCGACTTTATATCCAGTGATTTCTGCAAAACTTGCAGTTCAGCGAATGTTCTTAACATGTATGGAGGAAACACGTTGTGACACTGGCCCATATATGCCAGCAAGATTTATGACCACCCTGGACTGGGTAGTTGAGGTTATCTTGGACAATGCCAAGAATTCATCTGAATTGCACTAGATTGGACGGCAGTTGCACCGACTCAAATGTCGTCTAGCCCTCACCTTGAGCTGGCAAGCTAGTTCAGATACTGCTTCGGAAAGCTTCTCTCTTGCTCGGACGAATGCAATATTGCTCGAGTATGCATTAGCGTCAGCATCGAGCGCGAGCAGTCGGCTTTTCCCCCGCAACAGTGGCAGTTAATCTCGCGGGTTTTAAGTGATCCATGCGGTCGCCTAAATCTAGCCAAACACTTGCAGCTTATCTTACAGTCTACAATGCGGCCCAAACACTTGGATGGTGAAGTCTTACTGCATGCAAATGCATCTGCAAGTCGCGAGCAGATGTCCCGTGCATTAGTTTGCAGGATCACGTCTGTAAAGGTTCTGCATTCGCAGGTCTTGGATCTTGTTATCGACAGTGAGATGCAAACTTCAAGGCGGAGACAATCACTATCTTTGGCAGGTTGATTTCATCAATGTCATGACGCCAATGATGCTGCTACTCATGCCATCAGCGCATTTTATGTGCTGTTCATGATTAGTGAGCCAACTAACGGTGCAGGTCATACAGCTTCCTCTTCTTGTATTCCAGACTGGCGCTATGCTCGAGGTGAGGTTTCTGAGGCTTTCGATACTCTTGTAAAGATTCATGAAGTAGCTTTTGTGTAACCGGATCGTACGTCGCCATCGAATATGAATACCAAAAGGACGCAACATTTGATGATCTTCAGGTGTTTCACAGTCTGCTAGGCATGGTGAAAGCCCCATTGGTCACAACAGGTTCGCCTCTGTAGAGCAGCACATTACTCTCAGCTGCATTATTGGCGCTGAAGGGGTCTTGTCTATTAGCAAGAATTAGACCATCCTTACGATGTGCCTGGCATTCTTTCGACCAGCCATGCAGGTAGCATCACGCATCTGGGTGCTGTGGGGGATCGTGTACGTCGTACCCTGGGATACGACAACAAACAGCCTGCGGTCCCTTGGGCTTCTTAGCCCCACTTTCGCTTCTTTAGTGATCGCTTGGTCCCTCAGCGAGATCATTCGCTACGGCTTCTTTGCTGCGAGGGTGCTATGACTTCTGCCCCAGCAGGCTGTGTCTTTCTGTCCGTCACATGTGATTATTTGTCCACGTGTATACTTTTCCACATGCATGTGCGCGTATTGGATGACTAAGTACAACATCTGCGAGTAGTGAGTTAAGCACTTCACATTCCACACACTCCCGTGTCTTGACATGGACATTGATGTTGGCGATGTCATACTTTGATCACGTGTTCCTCTCAGGCACTGGGCATTGGGTCGCATCTACTGCTGTGGCTGCGCTACAGTGGCTTCTTGGCCCTGTACCCGATAGGTGTAAGCAGTGAGCTTGCAATGGTATGGCTGGCATTGCCGTATATCCGAAGCAAAGGTCTCCTCAGCCTCGCAATGCCAAATCGTATCAACTTTGCTTTTGACTACTACCTTTTCTGCCTCTTTGGAATGCTGATTTACATCCCAGGTAAAAACTTCAATCCTCTTATATGTGAACCCCCCAACACACACACACACACACACACACACACACACACACACACACACACACACACACACACACACACACACA
>JAULKR010056330.1:0-11550 GCA_032356305.1 Prasiola linearis | reverse complement strand
CCACGGGTACCGCCATCAGTGCTGGCTCGCGATCGAAGTTTATGTCGCCGAAGTAGGTGAGGGAACGGATGGCGACTAGTCGATTACTATTCGAATACTTCAAAATGTACGCGCCCACTAGCTGGTCTAAGCTGTAGTGCTCTAACAGGGTGTATAGATCATAGAAATCTTTCTGCCGCTGCCCAGAATGTGCGATAGCGTTGAACTTTATTGCGGCTATGTCCAGAGCTGAGGCCATACGCACGCCCTGCACGATGAGCAGTGGCTCGTTCCAAGCGTAGTTGTGGCGAACAAAGTCCACCTTGATATCGTCAACAAAGCCCATCAATAGGTTCGAACCTACCTTGGATACTTGCCACTTGTAGCGCGAATCTAAATGCTCTCCTAGAGCTTGCGAATCAAATTCGTCAGGGGTAAAGAGATCGAGATCGACGGATAACCTATGGCCTAAGTGAAGGGCAAGGGCTGTCCCTCCCACGAGGGTATACTGAGCCAGCTCACTATCAGCCATACACTGTTTGAGCAGCGAGAGAACCCCCGGCCTAATGACATTTGGCGTCGTGTACACGGGTGTAGGCTGAGTTGATAAAAAGATAGGTGAACTCTTTCTCGCGCTGCTGTAGCTGCTTAGACCAATTCGCAACCTCTACAAAACGCTCTGCTCCGTAGTACGCCTGAGCTGCGACCCATTCCTCCATCCCCCCGCGTTCAATCATCCGCTCGATGATGATGCGGTAGTGACGATCGTAGTCTAGTGTATCAAGGTCATACTCCCACAGTAGGTGCGCTGGTAGTTTGAAGGGAGGTGTTTGGGTGCTGGGCATTTGGATGGAAGGTAGGTGTGCTAAGGGATACTTGATGTGGCGTGGACGCATTAGCAGAATACTACATACGGCTACCAGCGATGATTAGAAGCCAGGTAAATTAAATCATTAGTTGAGTTCCAATTCCACTCAGGAGCGATTAATAGGCTTCCTAATCGCGCGTGGCGGATCTAGAAAAAGGCTTTCAATTCCACTCAGGAGCGATTAATAGCCACCGGCCCGGAGCCTTGGTAAATGCCATACTATTCTTTCACTTCCACTGAGGAGTGATTAATAGCGGCATGGGCAAAAGTGCCCTGGCGATGGGTGTCGGCTTTCAATTCCACTCAGGAGCGATTAATAGCAGCAGCAGCAGGGAGAGTTTGAGCAGGTGCTTCATGTTTCAATTCCACTCAGGAGCGATTAATAGACGCTCCGCCTCCGTGTTGGTGACGTCGACTACGCTGGTTTCAATTCCACTCAGGAGCGATTAATAGCCTACCTCGATCCCCGGGCCACCTCCCGAAAATAAGTTTCAATTCCACTCAGGAGCGATTAATAGTCGGTGATCATGGGGCTTCTGACTAAGCCCCAAGCGTTTCAATTCCACTCAGGAGCGATTAATAGAGGGCTCGATGGCGCTGATAGAGAAGTTGAGGCCGAGTTTCAATTCCACTCAGGAGCGATTAATAGCCAGAAGGCCGCATCTTCATCATTGACATCTGGATGTTTCAATTCCACTCAGGAGCGATTAATAGAGCAATTGTAATATTTCTTACATGATTAGGCAATGTGTTTCAATTCCACTCAGGAGCGATTAATAGACCACCGCACCCGTGCGATAGCCGTACACATTGTCGGTTTCAATTCCACTCAGGAGCGATTAATAGGCCCGTAGGGGAAACCGATACCGCAAAGTCATCCCGTTTCAATTCCACTCAGGAGCGATTAATAGAAAGTGCAGCGGCATTAGCGGCAGCTCAGGTTTACAGTTTCAATTCCACTCAGGAGCGATTAATAGTCCCCTTCACTCGTTGCCACTTCACTTGGCCCGCGTGTTTCAATTCCACTCAGGAGCGATTAATAGTGCGCCGAGAAACACGCTACCAATGCGTTGCGGCGGTTTCAATTCCACTCAGGAGCGATTAATAGCGGTTTCGGTAGTCGCTGCGGGTGCGGAGGTAGGAAGTTTCAATTCCACTCAGGAGCGATTAATAGAAAGTCCATCGGACACTGCTGTGCGTTGATCTCCAAGTTTCAATTCCACTCAGGAGCGATTAATAGTAGCGCTTTTCAGCCCCCGTATACAGGATGTTTTCCGTTTCAATTCCACTCAGGAGCGATTAATAGGAGTGTGGGCGTTGGCACGTGCTGGGAAACCATTCTGTTTCAATTCCACTCAGGAGCGATTAATAGTGTTGGTGGCCGTGTGGTTTTGTGCAGGGTCGTTGAGTTTCAATTCCACTCAGGAGCGATTAATAGGCTACAGTGTCCCTATACACGTCGCTGTTGGGTCTAGTTTCAATTCCACTCAGGAGCGATTAATAGTGGTGGGATGCCCCTCGTAGTAGTCGCAATACTTATGTTTCAATTCCACTCAGGAGGGATTAATAGTTACCGCACTGGCTTTAGTTTAGAGTGCAACCATAGTTTCAATTCCACTCAGGAGCGATTAATAGGCAGGTAAGGCACCTACCTCAAAAGAGGTAGACGAGTTTCAATTCCACTCAGGAGCGATTAATAGACCACTATTAGTAGACGGCGATTTTGGACCAAAAAGTTTCAATTCCACTCAGGAGCGATTAATAGCAATAACCAAGAAAGCGAGCCGCGTAAAACGAATGAGTTTCAATTTTACTCAGGAGCGATTAATAGGCCGCGCGAAGCACAGATGGCGCACTTTCAGCCACAGTTTCAATTCCACTCAGGAGCGATTAATAGGTCGCCCCGGGCCCGGTCGGTGCCCAACAGGTCGTGTTTCAATTCCACTCAGGAGCGATTAATAGGCACGGCACACTGGCCAGCTCAGAAATCTGGGCCAAGTTTCAATTCCACTCAGGAGCGATTAATAGATTGCCAACCCATGGCCGACAAGGATACCAAGACCGGTTTCAATTCCACTCAGGAGCGATTAATAGAATTGAGTCGCAGGGCAATCATGTCGAACGCCTGGAGTTTCAATTCCACTCAGGAGCGATTAATAGCCGCACCGTCGAGCGTGCAGTGCCTAGCAGCTGGGCGTTTCAATTCCACTCAGGAGCGATTAATAGCGGGAAGCTAGTGACTACTGTGCCTCGCAGTACTGAGTTTCAATTCCACTCAGGAGCGATTAATAGCGCGACCTGCCGCTAGTCTCGTTTCCCACCGAGGCGGTTTCAATTCCACTCAGGAGCGATTAATAGGCCGAGCAGGCGGCGTACGTGGCGCTGGAGCGCTGTGTTTCAATTCCACTCAGGAGCGATTAATAGTCGACGACGTGGAGCCCTTCGAGGTGGAGCGAACGGGTTTCAATTCCACTCAGGAGCGATTAATAGACAGGACAAAACACCAGGGCCTACAGCCTTTTAGCAGTTTCAATTCCACTCAGGAGCGATTAATAGCATACCAAAAGTGCGAATCTCGACGTACCATAAAAGGTTTCAATTCCACTCAGGAGCGATTAATAGGATAGAGAAGCAAATCGCGAACGTCACGTATTCAGGTTTCAATTCCACTCAGGAGCGATTAATAGACCCACCCTCGTGCGGGCCTCGTAAACGTGAACTTTGTTTCAATTCCACTCAGGAGCGATTAATAGCAACCGCTTCGCCGTGGGAAGCGCAAGCGTAACCGGGTTTCAATTCCACTCAGGAGCGATTAATAGTCTCATCGCCCGCGGCTAGAGCGTACTCTAGTAGTTGTTTCAATTCCACTCAGGAGCGATTAATAGAATGAGACGTTCGATTACGAGACGTGGAGTGAATACGTTTCAATTCCACTCAGGAGCGATTAATAGCTGTAGCCGGTGGCGCGATATCGGCGCATCGGAGTGTTTCAATTCCACTCAGGAGCGATTAATAGGAATGCTGGGGTCAATTCCTAGTATCATTTGCGTGGTTTCAATTCCACTCAGGAGCGATTAATAGTGGCGAAAGCCCTCCGCTACGACAACCGCTTTAACGGTTTCAATTCCACTCAGGAGCGATTAATAGCAGGGGCGATTTATAACACCTGGTGTCATGAGTGAGTTTCAATTCCACTCAGGAGCGATTAATAGTCACAGAAAACGATGAAGAAATTGGCATCTTTTCGACGTTTCAATTCCACTCAGGAGCGATTAATAGGGGTTATATCAAATTCCCTGACGAAGGCGCTCAGAAGTTTCAATTCCACTCAGGAGCGATTAATAGTCACAGAAAATCTATGGATTGGATGAAACAAAATCAGTTTCAATTCCACTCAGGAGCGATTAATAGCTACCCAGCATGGTGGGCATGTTGGTTGGAATGGTGTGTTTCAATTCCACTCAGGAGCGATTAATAGTAGGTTGGGCTAATGCTTCAATCTCTGCATCCGATGTTTCAATTCCACTCAGGAGCGATTAATAGAAAGATTGATCGTTTTCACAGTGATCTATGAAACTATGTTTCAATTCCACTCAGGAGCGATTAATAGCGCGAATGATGCCCTCGCCCTTGTCCATGACCACGGTTTCAATTCCACTCAGGAGCGATTAATAGCTTTGATGACGAATCGGACGTGCCCGCCGAGGAGAAGTTTCAATTCCACTCAGGAGCGATTAATAGCATATTACCTTCCCCGTTCGCAAAGATGCCACCGCGGGTTTCAATTCCACTCAGGAGCGATTAATAGTGGCCGCTACACCTACGCGCACGGTAGCACTGTAGGGTTTCAATTCCACTCAGGAGCGATTAATAGGTTTTGCACCTGTATAAGGCGCCCGGCCCACCTACGTTTCAATTCCACTCAGGAGCGATTAATAGACACAGTCTTTCAGCTGCCCCATCTCATCGCTCCAAGTTTCAATTCCACTCAGGAGCGATTAATAGCTCTAGTTTGTCAAACCAAAGCTTGTTGATTTCTGGGTTTCAATTCCACTCAGGAGCGATTAATAGTCATCTTCGCTGCTGTTTTTGTTGCTTTCCTTGACTGTTTCAATTCCACTCAGGAGCGATTAATAGCCCCGGTACAGGACATTTCGATAGAGGCGATAGCGAGTTTCAATTCCACTCAGGAGCGATTAATAGTCCACCACCGCCACCACCTAAGAACGAGGACGGCCGTTTCAATTCCACTCAGGAGCGATTAATAGCTGTTTTATGAAGGATGTAGCTAGCTGTTGGAATGTGTTTCAATTCCACTCAGGAGCGATTAATAGTGAGATGTGGCCCATCAACATCTGCGTTACCTGAAGGTTTCAATTCCACTCAGGAGCGATTAATAGCCACTCAGTGGGTAGCTGCTGGGTGCGTTGAAGCTGTTTCAATTCCACTCAGGAGCGATTAATAGCGCCCCATGTGTTGCTCTGTTAGCTTACGTGGGTCGTTTCAATTCCACTCAGGAGCGATTAATAGTAAGCTTATTGGAAGCTTTCGACTTGACGCCTGAAAGTTTCAATTCCACTCAGGAGCGATTAATAGCCCCGCGCGACAAACGTGATCTACTGCGCTCGCAATGTTTCAATTCCACTCAGGAGCGATTAATAGTCACGAAAGTGCTGGGTGCGCACCTTCAGAAAGTCAGTTTCAATTCCACTCAGGAGCGATTAATAGCACACTACCCACGCCCGTCACTATCACCCAGTGCTGTTTCAATTCCACTCAGGAGCGATTAATAGTGGCGTGTACGTGCTGTGCCCTGGCGACACGCCACCGTTTCAATTCCACTCAGGAGCGATTAATAGCCGCCAGTCCGGCCAACCCTTCACCTATCGCCACTAGTTTCAATTCCACTCAGGAGCGATTAATAGACTTTGGTGTATCAAATAAGATACCGTCAGTATTGGTTTCAATTCCACTCAGGAGCGATTAATAGTCGTCGCCAAGTTGCTCTTTTCCGATCTTTATCGAGGTTTCAATTCCACTCAGGAGCGATTAATAGTCATTGTGGTGGTGGTGGTGGTGGGGTTATACATCGTGTTTCAATTCCACTCAGGAGCGATTAATAGCAACCGCTTCGCCATGGGAAGCGGTTGCGTAACTGGCGTTTCAATTCCACTCAGGAGCGATTAATAGCTCCGATTTTGCAGCCGCGTTCCACGCTATGGAACGGTTTCAATTCCACTCAGGAGCGATTAATAGAACCTGGAGGGTAGAATATCGCAGCAAGCAAATAGGGTTTCAATTCCACTCAGGAGCGATTAATAGTCGGTTAGTTTGGTCGCTCAAAGTAGACATAGTTAGGTTTCAATTCCACTCAGGAGCGATTAATAGTAGCGACGTGCGCACCGTAAGCGAATCTAGGAATAGTTTCAATTCCACTCAGGAGCGATTAATAGGAGTACTGGGTGGCGGGGGTTTGGTGGATAGATGGTGTTTCAATTCCACTCAGGAGCGATTAATAGTGCGTGCCGATCAGCAATGGGTACTTGGTGGGCGCGTTTCAATTCCACTCAGGAGCGATTAATAGAAGGCGTCGCCGAACGCGCGACACTCACCCCACGCAGTTTCAATTCCACTCAGGAGCGATTAATAGACGAGCAGTCGATGCCATACCTCGATACTCTACGCGGTTTCAATTCCACTCAGGAGCGATTAATAGAGGGCAATCATGTCGAACGCCTGGGCGGGCCTGCGCAGTTTCAATTCCACTCAGGAGCGATTAATAGCTGGACGTGGAAGTATCCCACACGCGAAGAATGGGGGTTTCAATTCCACTCAGGAGCGATTAATAGACTAAAGCAGGAGCGCGTAGCTAAGCATAAGCGTCGTTTCAATTCCACTCAGGAGCGATTAATAGACGACCAACCCCCTGGCGACAACAGGATACAAAATTGTTTCAATTCCACTCAGGAGCGATTAATAGGCACAAATGTGGCGGCGGGGAATGCCGCCAAAACATGTTTCAATTCCACTCAGGAGCGATTAATAGGCTAGCGTGTACTGTTGAGCCGTGCGCCTGAATGCAGTTTCAATTCCACTCAGGAGCGATTAATAGGCGCAATGGCGTGGATGGGGCCGACTCCAATGTGCGTTTCAATTCCACTCAGGAGCGATTAATAGGATTGAGTATTTTGGGGTACCGCCGTTCACTCCTTGTTTCAATTCCACTCAGGAGCGATTAATAGAGGGAATTGTGTAGCCCACTGTGCTTCTACCAGATGTTTCAATTCCACTCAGGAGCGATTAATAGCCACCACGGTGAGCACCGCGGTCCACTGCCTTTTGTGTTTCAATTCCACTCAGGAGCGATTAATAGCGCATGCACGGCGCCCCGTACCTCAGCCTTGAGGTAGTTTCAATTCCACTCAGGAGCGATTAATAGACGTTTTCGATACGCTGCCCTCTGAGGCATAGCCTAGTTTCAATTCCACTCAGGAGCGATTAATAGTCTTTCATTAGTCAATTTTTAGTTGCCAAATACTATGTTTCAATTCCACTCAGGAGCGATTAATAGTGAGCCGATGGCGGCAATAGATGCAGGCCCTAACCCGTTTCAATTCCACTCAGGAGCGATTAATAGCGTAGCTGCCTTTGGACGCCTTCGCTTGCCGTATGGGTTTCAATTCCACTCAGGAGCGATTAATAGTTTCCAGCAGGCACCGAGTTGTGGTGTACTGAAAAGTTTCAATTCCACTCAGGAGCGATTAATAGCAATCGCGCAGAGCGAAAGCGCAGCGGCGTTGGCGGGTTTCAATTCCACTCAGGAGCGATTAATAGTCCCGCATCTCTGCCTGCTGAAGAGATATCTTGACAGTTTCAATTCCACTCAGGAGCGATTAATAGCTCTTGGAACCTGTCCATTGCCAATGGCTTTAAGTGTTTCAATTCCACTCAGGAGCGATTAATAGGTACCTCACCTGAGGACGGGGCGCCGTGCATTCAGCGTTTCAATTCCACTCAGGAGCGATTAATAGCCTCCGCACCCGCAGCGACTACCGAAACCGCACCAGGTTTCAATTCCACTCAGGAGCGATTAATAGTTCCGAATGCCGCTCTTTGCGTGCACCGTAAAGATAAGTTTCAATTCCACTCAGGAGCGATTAATAGAAAAGTTGAGACAAGGCTAATAGCATGCTTTCCGCCGTTTCAATTCCACTCAGGAGCGATTAATAGCCTAGCCGCCCCGATGCCGCCGTGCCTAGCAAGCGAGTTTCAATTCCACTCAGGAGCGATTAATAGGAGCCCGGCCCGGCTGGTATGGGACAAGGTGAACCAGTTTCAATTCCACTCAGGAGCGATTAATAGTACTATCGGTAAAAGGTCTTGGCTCCACCCAAATCGTTTCAATTCCACTCAGGAGCGATTAATAGATGAGTGATAAGTAGTAAAGAGCTGGCCTTAGTTGGTTTCAATTCCACTCAGGAGCGATTAATAGAGTCCTTGCCCGACTTGCCGTCGTCTATGTATTCGGTTTCAATTCCACTCAGGAGCGATTAATAGAAGGCTTGCTCCATTCTTTCGAGAGAGGCGTGTAGCGTTTCAATTCCACTCAGGAGCGATTAATAGGCTCGAGGATGGCGTCGTAGAAGGCACTCACATAGTGTTTCAATTCCACTCAGGAGCGATTAATAGAACTCCGCCAATGAGGAATTGCAGACTACCCACACGTTTCAATTCCACTCAGGAGCGATTAATAGAAAGTCCATAGGACACTGCTGTGCGTTGATCTCCAAGTTTCAATTCCACTCAGGAGCGATTAATAGTGCAGCCCGCTGACGCACACAACACAATTACTCAACGTTTCAATTCCACTCAGGAGCGATTAATAGGGCGACCGGGGAAGTGTTTAATCGCATGCACCAGCTGTTTCAATTCCACTCAGGAGCGATTAATAGAGATGCCCGACACACCACCCCTGGTGTCGCAGATAGGTTTCAATTCCACTCAGGAGCGATTAATAGTAGAGAAAATACTAACGCAAACAGTTCTTTTAGTTGAGTTTCAATTCCACTCAGGAGCGATTAATAGCGAAAACCCTAGGGGTCACCCTTTAAGCGCCTATTTGTTTCAATTCCACTCAGGAGCGATTAATAGCCGCAACCGCACCAACGGCTGAGACTGAGGCTACCCGTTTCAATTCCACTCAGGAGCGATTAATAGAGGTTGTGCGTAGTCCTAGAATCCCCCTGCCTTTAGGTTTCAATTCCACTCAGGAGCGATTAATAGGACCCCCGCTTGCTTGCCGTGCTTCCTTTGCTACGCGTTTCAATTCCACTCAGGAGCGATTAATAGCGCGCTGCTCAGATGCGACCATCTCTTCAATTTGGTGTTTCAATTCCACTCAGGAGCGATTAATAGCAGTGTAGGCTTAGCAGCGTTGCCCGCTGTTTGGCCGTTTCAATTCCACTCAGGAGCGATTAATAGCGACGTTGGCATTGCTCAATTCGCCACACTATCCGAGTTTCAATTCCACTCAGGAGCGATTAATAGCGAAGAGCAGCTTCGGGCCCTGCACCTGCACATGGGTTTCAATTCCACTCAGGAGCGATTAATAGTCTTACCGTCCAGGCTAAATAACTCGACAGGCTCAGGTTTCAATTCCACTCAGGAGCGATTAATAGCGTCGATGCGTAGCGCATTGTGCTGCTCGATGTGCTGTTTCAATTCCACTCAGGAGCGATTAATAGGGGAGACGCACTGGCCGCAGCCTGAAGGGAAGTTCTGTTTCAATTCCACTCAGGAGCGATTAATAGTTCCCGTGCACGGATTTCCAGTGCACGGCCCCGTGCAGTTTCAATTCCACGCAGGAGCGATTAATAGTTTGCTCAGCTAAGTTGTTGTAACCCAAGGTGTCCAGTTTCAATTCCACTCAGGAGCGATTAATAGTTGACCGTAGCCGCTAGCTGCTCGGCCGGGGTAGGCACGTTTCAATTCCACTCAGGAGCGATTAATAGCGCATGCACGGCGCCCCGTACCTCAAGGCTGAGGTAGTTTCAATTCCACTCAGGAGCGATTAATAGAACGTGAAGGGCACCACAGCTTACCGCCTACCGCCGGTTTCAATTCCACTCAGGAGCGATTAATAGCAGCACGCAGCGCCCTCGCACCATCGCCTACGCACGTTTCAATTCCACTCAGGAGCGATTAATAGTCTGCACTCCAGTATCGCTGATGATGGTGCTCAGCTTGTTTCAATTCCACTCAGGAGCGATTAATAGCTCGATGCCTTTCTCGGTATCGTTGTAATCGTAGGTGTTTCAATTCCACTCAGGAGCGATTAATAGATCACCACTCGGTGTATCTGAGCTACCCAACTTCTGGTTTCAATTCCACTCAGGAGCGATTAATAGACTCGACCGATTGACCACGACATGGACAGTTATGTAGTTTCAATTCCACTCAGGAGCGATTAATAGTGTGCTGGCATCAGTTGAGGGTTTCAAGGTCTTCATGTTTCAATTCCACTCAGGAGCGATTAATAGGAGCCGGGCCCGAGCCTGACCCGTCGCCACCTACCTGTTTCAATTCCACTCAGGAGCGATTAATAGCGACTTCTTTGATCGTATCGTATCGAAAAGCAAAGGTTTCAATTCCACTCAGGAGCGATTAATAGCAAGCGTCACAGTACGTCAGCTTCAACTACCTCCTGTTTCAATTCCACTCAGGAGCGATTAATAGCCAAAACGCACAATGCAAAACCAAAACCTCAGCTACGTTTCAATTCCACTCAGGAGCGATTAATAGTTGCGTCCGAAACGTGGACGCCATCAGGCATTCGAGTTTCAATTCCACTCAGGAGCGATTAATAGCGGCGATCGCTGACTACTTCGCCGTTCTTGTTGAGCGTTTCAATTCCACTCAGGAGCGATTAATAGTTTCTCGCCAAGTGGTCGATGACCTTTGCCTGGAGGGTTTCAATTCCACTCAGGAGCGATTAATAGCAGGGCGAGCAAGCCGGCCAGCACCGCAATGCATGGTTTCAATTCCACTCAGGAGCGATTAATAGTTGATGCAGCTGGCGGGTGAGACACCAAGACAAACAGTTTCAATTCCACTCAGGAGCGATTAATAGAGCACGAGCGCGCGACGTAGAGGCACCAGGGCTCGGGTTTCAATTCCACTCAGGAGCGATTAATAGTCCTACGAGCGCTTCTACAGCCTCGTAACCAAGGCGTTTCAATTCCACTCAGGAGCGATTAATAGACAGGCTTCATCTGACCACGCAGCACCGTCTCCAAGTTTCAATTCCACTCAGGAGCGATTAATAGAGTACCGGCTACGCGCCTTGTAGCGATGTGACCCAGGTTTCAATTCCACTCAGGAGCGATTAATAGTACGTAGTGCGCTGCGGCATCGGCAGCACGTCCATAGTTTCAATTCCACTCAGGAGCGATTAATAGGCACAAGACAAGCTGGACATCGCAGCAGCGAAGGAGGTTTCAATTCCACTCAGGAGCGATTAATAGGGCGCTAGATAAATTCAGGTTAGGCCGTGTCGCAGAGTTTCAATTCCACTCAGGAGCGATTAATAGGTAGGTACACGCCACCAAGTGGTTGGCCATCTGAGTCGTTTCAATTCCACTCAGGAGCGATTAATAGACCGACAGCATAAATATACAGCACCCTCTAGATCAAGGACTTAGCAG